>PVKA01002227.1:14414-129357 GCA_004027165.1 Ctenomys sociabilis
TTTTTTTTTTTTTTTTTTTTTTTTTTTTTGAGGTCCTGCAGCATATAGTATTGTGTTCCATTCTTTGACTTTCAGCCTACAAATTTCTTTATGAGTTCAGTGTGTCTCTTGTATACAGCATTTCTTTTTTGTGGAGCTAGGGATTAAAACTCAGGCCCTTGCACTTGCCAGGCAAGTGCTTATTCAACTGAGCCATCTCCTCAGCACCTTGTATACAGTATATTGTTGGATTTTGTTTCCTAATCCCCTATGCCAGTCTATTTCTCTTAATTGGTGAATTAAGTCCATTTACCTTGATGGTTATAATTGAGATTTATTGACTTAACAATTGACATATTATTTACGTGCTGTTATTTACTCCTATTTCTCCTGTGTTTAATTGTTTTCCCTATTTAGTGCATTCCTTCTGTTCTCGTTCATGGAGCTCTGATAATTTTGGTCCCTCTCTAGAACATATTTTAGTGGTCTATGTAAGGCTGGCTTTGTCATCATTAAATTATTTAGTTGTTCTTTGTCATAGAATGTCCGTCACCATCCCCGACCCGCGGAAGAAGACACTCGGACTCTCAGCAACGGGTTCAACAAGCCTTTATCGAGTGTGATGCAAGCCTCTACATGCGTCCGCTACCCGCGGCTCCTACTGTGCAAGCATGGCGGATTTTCTGATACAAGAAGCTATATAGGTTCCACATACCAATCATGATTATACACGTGGCCGATTACTATTGGTAGATCTTACAGCAATGGCGGGCTTGTTCCAAATAAGGGAGAGGTTAGTACATCAACAAGAACCAGGAAGCCGGATATAGGCGCTATCTTGGCTGACACGATGGGCGGGGGAGCGAGGAGCGGTCGCCATCTTAGAGCGGCTCCCGACAATAGAAGTATTTCACTTCTTTATCAAACTTGAAAGAGTATTGCAGGGTATAGTAGTATGGGTTGGAATTTGTTCTCATAGAGGACTTGAAGTACTTTGATCCATACTCTTCTTGTCTTCATGGTTTGGGAAGAGAAGTCTGCCATTATTCTGATTGGCTTTCTGTTAAATGTGATCTGTTTCTTTTCTCTAGTGGCTTTCAGGATATTAGTCTTGTGCTGGATTTCTGGGATCTTGACTATTAAATGTCTGGGCTTGTTTTTAATAGGGTTAATGTTGTTTGGAGTTGAGCAATTACCTAGATAAGCTTAGGCAGGTGCAGGTGACTGCGGTTGGAACCCAGCACCACATGCAATACCAGACCCCACCCACTGGGCAGGCTGAGCCAGCCACAGCACACACACACACACACACACACACACACACACACACACACCCCAAAAAATTTAGTTGTTCTTTAATAGGCATGCTGATACATTTTCAGAGTTAAGTCACCAAACACTGAATGGAAATTCCATAGGTTTAAAAAAATTCCAAGCCATTTAGGAGTAATTGAGGGTCAGGTATGATGGCACATGCCTAATACTTAATTCTTGAGGCTAAAGCAAAACCATCACTGTGAGTTCAAGCCCAGCATGAGCTATATAGTAACACTCCATCTCAAACTCCTCTCCTCCAAAAAATAATCAGGGAAAAATGAAATACTAAATTTTTGCCTTTTGTTGTCTTCACAGGGCTTATGAGATGCTAGAAGTTTGGCCAACCAACCAATCTTCTGGAGGAGAACTGGTGAAGCAAATCTTTAGGGACCATTGTTAATATAAGACCTGGGGCTGGGGAGATAGCTCAGTGGACTAAGCACTTCCCTGGCAAGTGCAAGTGTCTGAGTTCAATCCCTGGTTCTGCCAAAAATAAATAAATACAACACCTGTTCAAAAAGTATCCTTGTGTTGGAAATTTTAGTCAGGGTTTGGGGCTACACAGAAGTTTTCATCTCACAGAAAGCTTAGTGGTTCCTACATTAAACCCACAGCCTTCTAACAACAGCATGGAGAAATATGTCACCAAGGTTAGTGATAGTATCATCTTTCTTTGTATCTGAAATTTCTGATTTATTTTATTTTATTTTGTACTGGGAATTGAACTCAGGATCTGTGCTTTCCAGGCAAGCACTTATGCCACTGAGCTATATCTCAAGGATCTGATTTAAATCTTGTTAATTTGGTGAAATACTGTGAAGAGGAAGTAGCTCCTTGTAGAGCACTGGGCCAGGATGCATAAAGCCCTGAGACTGATCATGGGAGAGGGTCAATCTGATAAGATACTATGTTTAGTTAACTTACATATGTGAAGTAAAGATCACAATCATATGTGTTAACATAAAGAAAGGAAGCAGAAATTTACAATTTTTTTAAAAGCTACAAGAGTAGCTTCCATGTTGAAAAGATATTTGTTAACTTCATTCAATAAATGTAACTTAACTAGATGTGGTATATTTTTAACTTGTTTTCAGAATTGTGATAACTGCAGGAGTTCATTGATAGGTAGATACATGTAATACAGTGTCTAGATTTAGAGTATCTCATGTCAAAGAAGAATATAACATGGCTGTTAGGGCTGTGTTGTCATCTTTCTTGTTGTGACTGCAGTGAGGTGGCAGAAAATTATGCTCAGAACACAGGTAAGAGAAATGGCAATCAATGTCACAGCTTTGTTGTTGGCAAGAAACTCATGGGTGGGATACTGGCATCAAAGTGCCTCGCTGAAGACTGCATAGTTAAGCACACACTCAGTGGAAGGAGCACCTGACATCTGTCTCAGCTACACACTGCAGAAACAGACAGATCTCACTCTGCCAGAAGGACAGCCCTGTGAGGAGTCAGGGTGCCTTGATCCCCATTACCCTATGGGAGCCCTCTCTTCCTGGGGTGGGGGTGGAGAGTGTGAGTCCATGTGGGGCTTCTCCTGTCCCTTCTGCTGGGACTTAAAGTAAGATTTAAATTAATGTCATCTTTATATGTCTTAAGACATGGTGAGAAGTGGCCAGATGTATGTTAGATAGTAAAGGCAAATCTGTTTTATATTTTTAATTTTGCTGTAAATAACTCAATATGTACAGCATTTACTTTTGAATGATTTGAGTAAATCAAGTTTTATGATTTTCTCCTTATGATGATATCCTCAGTGGACCCTCAGATTCTTCAGAAATAGTTTGAAAGCTAGTAGCTGTGAGAGAATTCTGATGAGCTAAAATCCATGGTATGTCATTCTTCTGTGCACTCTTTTGTCCTCTCATGTTTTTGGAAATGGAAAATTATAGCAGAAGTTGCAGACATGTTGTTTTCAGTAAGGCTGGACTTGTTTTCTCCAGACTGTATCTTTCTGAAAATTAGTTGTCCTGAGCTGTCATTTATGATATAAAGTAGTCAAGTTTCAGTGAAATGCTAGAAGATAATTTATGGAGGTAGAAGTCACTCATGGCTGGAACACAGACAGCTTCAGCCAGATGTCCTTCAAGAGGAAGAATATAGTGAGTGTGAGTTATATTTGGTATATGAGAAGAATTTGCTCTGTAGAGAGTTAAAATGTCTTCATTACAGGATTGAGTATGTTGGTTATTGTTATAAGCCTTGTTTAACATGAATCAGTTCCTGAATTTAAACTTCAGCACAAAACACCAAAAACAGCCTGTTCTACTTGTATTTAGGTGTCCCCCAATCCTCATGTACTCATAGGTAGGGTGTTTTGGAGGTGATTGGATCTAGAGCATGTACATATGGATTAAGAGTGTAATTAGTCCATACAGAAATCTGCAAGGAGAATATCAGTCTAACCCTCTTAAGAAAACATCACATGGATGAAAAATAAAGACAAAGTTTTGGAAGTGAAGCACTGTGCGATAAGCTATGTTCTCTGTGGTACTAAGGTCCTTGAGTCCTAAAGCTTTTATTATTTTCAGTGAGGGAGGTGGGTGGAGGCTGCAGCAAAATGCTAGGATTAGAAACATTGCAGACATTGGTTCTAAGGAGAAACAACAATTTGCACAAGGCACAAAGGCCTCCAGTTAACAGTGCAAGCGACAGTTTGATGTATTCAAGGCTGGTAACTTTATTGCCCGGAAGGTGTAATGCTTTCTTTATCCTGTAGCCTCACCTGAGATATTATCTCACATATTATGCCTACAGTCTCTCAAGGGCTGTTGCTGAGGCCCCGTACTGCAGCCGTCAGCAATTGGGCACTGCTCACAGCTGTGCTACAGTGAGACACATTTGCATCCTGGCCAGACTAGATCACATTCTTCTGGCCAATTAAGGGAACATCCACATCTGTATCACCATCTCTGTGCAACTCAGTGAATAGGGTTACAGTAAAGGTCACAGAAATATGGAGGAAAGTGGCTTCATTTCTCAGGAGAGTGCAGCCTGATGGTCTTCCACAGAACCACCGATTTATTTAGCATATTTCTATATGTGGATGATGGGAAGGCCCACCCTGTGTGGCAGTTGTTCTGGCCAAATAACTTGTAACCTGGATGGACTAGGAAGGGAAATGTAAAACCCTGACAACAGCCTTCTGCTTACCATATCATGCCCTGTTTCTTCACTATGATGTCTTGGAGTCTGCCCTGCAGCCAGCTGACTTTGGGCTGAAACCTCTGAGCTACAGCAAACATTTCCTCCTTCAATTCTGTGTGTTGGGTATTTTGTCTCTGTAATGGGAAAATATAAGACAAAGATGTAAGGAAAAAGTTCTTCACAATAGTAAAGAATCTTTTGAAGAAAGTATTTCACTTTTATTCAAGCTGAATTTATGTATTTGGGTTTTGTGGGTGGGGCCAGGGAGACAGGTCAGCAGTGTAAGCACCTGCCTGGCAAACACAAGGTCCTAAGTTCATTTCCCTGTAACTAAAAAAAAAAAAAAAAAAAAAAAAAGGACAGGGTATAAACATAATATCTATTAACTAGGGACAGTAAGTAGGAGAAGAACTTTGTAGGAAAAGATAATTACACTGGTACTTCCTTAGTTCATGTCTTGTAATAGTGTGATTTGCATTTTAAATAGTGTTAATGGTAATACAAGATTATTTCAAGCTGAGTGTGATGGTACATACTTGTTATTCCAGCACTCAGGTGGCTAAGGTAGAAGGATCACCCTGAGTTTGAGGTCAACCTGGGCTACATAGAGAGTTCAAGAACAGCCTGAACTACATAGTGTGACCCTGAGAAAGAAGAAAAAGAAGTATTAGGAAATCTATCAAAGAAATTCTGCTTATACCTAGAATTCTTAATAGTATTGATTTTGTGAGGTTTTCGTGGTACCGGGAATCGAACTTAGGACCTTGTGCTTTCCAGGCATGTGCTGTGCTTCTGAGCTATATACTCAGCACTTCCTTAAGGTACTGGATAATGTGATGTTATTGCTAGCACAAAGGGTTATGTTGTGTGTGATTCTTCTGAATGGAGCATTATTCAGAAAAAACTTTGTATAGAAAAAATTAAAGAAAGAACACATTAGAATAAAATAGATTCAGGTATTCCCACACATTTCAGAAGCAGGAAATTATAATTAGTCATGTTTTCGAAAAGCTGACTCCTAACTTCTGAAAAGACAGCAAAGTTACAGTGGAATCTGTGTATTGCTTTCCTTGCTCCCGTTTCTATAGAGTAATGATCCAAATAAAGTTTTAAACCTGGCTCTAACCATGTTTATCCTTTTCCAGCAAATTTTCAGAAATCTTTGTATATTAATACCTATTTATTTGGTTACAAACAAAATAGCATAGCGTTTGAAATCTTTTGTCAGATTTTTTGCATGATATTATATCAGTACAAATTTGCCCATTTCTGTATTTCAGCCTCTGTACTAGAAAATTATTAATCATATATGTTAAAGTTTTAATTATTTTAAAAGTAGAATTTCCAGGAAAAAAATCTATTAAAGTGGAAAAACTGATTAAAGTTTCATTATGGGAAGAGTTTTGATAAAACTATATAATAGCCTTATACTTTGTTTTCATAAAACTTCACACATATTTAATAGATCAATTTTCTTCAGTTTTAACTTTAAGCAGTATGTGTTTGCACACATAATGACTTTAATAATTTTGGGGAATCAGTACTCCTCATAACATTTCAATGCTTTATATCCTTCTCCCTCCTTTCCCCTTTTATTTCTGCCAATATGAGATCCATTTGTTTATAATTTATTTACCATATATTCAGATTAAAACAGACTAACAGGCCAAAAATACAAAATTCTTAAGAAAATTGTACTAGATCAAGATACACTTTTAGATACATTGTCCTTGCTGACTTGCAGTAACTCTCCCTTTTATTGTTGTTTTTATTTGTTTGTATTATAGGGTATTCAGGGTCTCACTACTAGATTAGACTCACAGTGATCATCCTGTGTACAGCCTCCCAAGAGCTAGGATTACAGGTGCATGCCACCATGCCAAGTCTCAACTGCCCTCTCAGAGTGCCCAGAGGTGGGGCCAGAATGGCAAGCCCAGGGATCAAACCCCTGCCCTTGCACCTGCTTTCAGGGGCTTTAAACCGCTGAACTATTTGACTGGCCCTCCTTTTTTCCTTTAATCAAGCAATATTAATTGTACTTCTCTGATTAATGTAACAGCACTGTATTTTGTAAAATTAAAGTATGTTTTTTAAGCATTCTTCCTGCTTCTAAAAGTCTTAAAGGGGCTGTGGAAATAGCTAAGTGGTCTAAGTGTCTGTCTGGCAAGCACAAGAACCCAAATTCGATCCCCAATACTGCATGCCGGGCCAGCCCCAAAACCCCAGGTGCACTGTGCTGGCCCCAAACACTCCATGGTGACCCACACCTGTCATGTGAATGCTGGCAAGGCTGGAACAGGAAGACCACTACCAATCTGCACTGCATAGTAGGACCCTGTATGAAAGAAATAAATTAACTATTAAAATTCTTAAAGGTAGAGGAACGGGGAAAAAGAGGGAGTATAGATACAAATTCACTATGATGAATGTGATCATTATGTAAAACGAAAATGAATCAATACACTTAATTTAAAAAGAGGTAAGGGTTATATTTCTCAATAGTATGCATCATTCCCATAAAAGTATCTCCTATTCACCATAAATATTACACGTTTGATTTATTTCACTGATATTTGAAACTTAGTAGACATAGAGAACTAAGAAAATGTATGTTCCTAATGTATATAAATTAAGTTTATATTTTTTAAATAAGCCATAAAAAGTAAATGGCATCTCTTTTTCCTTCATTGCATACTAGAGTTTACATTCAATGATTTGTAACATCAAACAAAATGTGTGAAATATAAACATTTCAAGTAAAGGAGATACTGAATCCTCATTGGGTCATGTTTCATACTTTTGAAAAGTCTCAGGAAGCCTGTGTCTCCTTCCCTGGCACTACTTCCCCACTGTAGCTCTGCCCTGAGACTCAGCTTCAGGCTGAAGCTGTCCTTGAAAAACAGAGGATGCATCAGTTACTCATGGTCAGAATTCCCACTCATCTAGGAGGAGTTAAGCAGGTCCAGTTCCTAAAGCATCTCAACAACTTTTGTTTTAAACTGTCTGTCACTGGTTTTGTTTTGGTTTCAAGTCAACTTCAGATTCCTTAGCATGAAATAAAAATACCCAGATTCCCTGGATTCCTGTCTCCTCTTAACTACCTTTCTGTGTCATGGGTTCTGCCTCCCTATCAGCCACTGCCTGTCACCTTTCCCTTGTCCTGGTGCCACCTTCCATGTCACCTCCAAAAGTCCTGCAGTAGTGACATGAAGCAGACACATGTCTCTCTGTGTGGCCCAACTGTTCCACTTTCTGCCTGTCACAGTTACTGCGTAGAATCTGCCTGGGCCTGGGGTGCAGTGTCAGACTGGCCCTGCACCATCATCTTGTCCTTCCAGCACCTTAGAACATGGCCGAGTTGGGCGCATGATAATTAGTTCAGGGTGCAGCTGAAGCAAGTTATGCTTACTAGTAATTCTGCTTGCACAAATGATTTCATCAGTCACTTCTGAAATTCTCAGTTGTTTTAATTAAATAACTCATGTTTAGTTCACTGAAGTCCTTGAGTTAAAGACTTTTTTTTCCAGCTAATGCTGAACTGGAAATCTTCAGCGTTCCTCTCAGAAGATCTGCTAGTCTATCAAGTGAAGATCTAGTTTCAGAAGCATCACAGGAATATAAGCACTTTTACAATAGAAGATACATGATCTGGAAGATACTATTTTATTTATTGGACTTTATAGATAACATCTTAATTTCTTATTTTAAACTATTCACATCTGTAACTTGTAAGTGGTGTTCGGAAGTAAAAGTCAATGCTGTTGAGATTCATGTACTCAAAACTCTCCCAAATAGCCATGTTGTCACTAGTACTGTCAGAGTGAAATATAATTTCAGAGATAATTTGAATGTTGTATTTTCCTACTTTTTATCATTGTGTGTGGACCTAAGGATATAGACCTCATTTTGGTAAACTGGTGCTGTAGTTGTAACCACTGTAATGTGTTGCAAGTGCCAGCAAACATATCATTTTATTATTTTTGAATTTTAAGAACTGATTTATAGTTCTTTTCTTCAGAGAAACATTGCCTAAGGCTTTTTCACCTTTTCTGTTTCTCTTTTTTTACACCACAGAGTGCTGAGCTTCATCTCCAAATCTATTTTTTTGAAACAGAGTCTTCCTTCATAAACTGCCTGGGATGAGCTTTAATGTACAATCCCAGTAGCTGGGATTACAGGCATGCACCACCACCCCTGGCTCTTTGATAACTTCAATCCAACCTACACAATCAGGAAGTTACTAGCACTAACGTATTTTACTGCTTAGTCCTCCAGAGTGTTTCTGAGAGTTCCTTCTCATCTATAGCCTTCTTTCTAATTGAAGGATCCCATTCAGGTGCACAGTTTCCATTCAGTTGTATATCTTAGGTTGAGGCTAGAACATTGCTCAGCAGCTATGGGGGCCACCATGATGCTCAGCCCATCACAGAGAACACTGTGGAGGCCCTTTTATACCTGACAGGAAGAACTGGGATGGGACTTTGGTGTCACCATGTCCAGCTGGAAGACAGTGGGAACCTCCATGCAGGGCATATATGTTCTTTGGGCTGCAGCTTTGTCACTGTATCTGTGGTGAGGGGAGAAGCCACTTACAGACTTACTGCCATCCCACAGCCTCACGCCAAGACAGAGGCCCAGGGAGGCTGTGGATTTCAAGGCTTGGCCTGGTAGCCGCACTGGACAGGGTTACAAGTCACCTTCCATGTGCACAGCACTGTCCCACAGGGCTAGGTGATGGCAGATGACCTCCAAGTCTAGAGCACTTGAACTCCTCCCACCAGGATGATGAACCTGGATCTTCTGCACTTATGCAAATTAATCCACATGGACATTGCTGAATGTGCTGTTAGGACACAGGGCCTGGTTGGAGGACAGTCACTCAGGTTGTGACCTGGATGGATACTTTTTTCAGACAGTCTGCCTATGTAGTTAAGACTGGCATTGAACTTAAGGTGATCCTCCCACCTCACCCTCTCATGTGCTAGGATTATAGGTTTGTAATATCATGCCCAACTAGAAGGATGCGTTCTTGTCCCCAGCATCTTCTTTCTTTCTCTATGCTTTCTGGCGGCCAAGGCATAACCACTTTTCTTCGCCTGCCTTCTGACATGTGTCTTCTGCCTTGGAGCTAAACAGCCATGGACTGACCCCACTTAAACTATGAGCCAAGTAAACTTCCATTCCATTAAGTTGGGTGCATTGTATCTTATCTCACCAGGGAGAACCTGACTAATCTGGTTTCTCTCCCCTTTAGCAGTGTCTTTCCAGAAAGCACTCTGTAGGATAGTGACCAGATATTCAAACTTTGACCAACTTTGAGCAAAATGAAAGCAAACAGTTTAAAATGGAAAATAAGACTTAATTCTCAAACATTTTACAGTGAAGACTGAGGATGCACGGTTATGAAAATAGATTACACTCAATTTTTAGTTTTTCCAAGCTTTGAGTTTCATGCTATTAGCTACCATGTATATATACCTCCAACAAATAAAAGTATCAGGAGTACTTTACACAGTGCAGGGCCTGTGATGAAGACCCCATGAATCTGACCGAGAACTGAAACATCCAGCTCACTGGGAGGTAGAACCTGGAGGAGCAGAAGGCCCTGCACTGCCCACTTTCCAACACATCCTGTGCCTACCAGTGGGACATTCTTTCAATCATGTCCATTTAATGCTTACCTCACCCTTGCCTGTGCAGGAGCAATGGAGGACAGGTAAACATAGCCATATTGTAGCTTTTATCCTTGGTCTGGTGGGTCTTGGTGAGTTATGTGGACCCCTTTATTAAGTGCTTGGAAGGAAAATGCCTGCTCCTTTTAAAGCTGGCAGCCATCTTTTAAAGCTGTCCATCCCATTTAGCTCTGGCTGTAAGTGCCCTGTGGAAGTGGTGCACAGATAGAAACAGATAGAGCCCCAGTAGATGTAGCAGAACACAGGTGGGGGAGCATGAGAAAAGGAATCCGCAGGTGAGACAGGTGATGCACAGATGTGGAACACGGTGTTGGGGGTGGGGATATGTCCTCTTCAGTCCTCCAGGCAAGAGGATCCGATGGCTTGGCAGGCTACTCATCTCACTCACCCTGCTGCACCAGGGTAGACATCACCCTGAGGTTCAGCTTCCTTTCCCAGGGGTCAAGGTGTGAAGATATTAAATACCATCATTTCTTGGATCTATAATTAAAATGTGAAAGTGAAAGAGCAAGTAAGTCCTCTGATTCTCAGTTGTGATTCTCCTATGCAAGAAAGCATCCCTGAAATAGAGCAGTGATTGGCATGCAAGAGAATGCAGAAATGGAACAGATTGGCAAAAAATATTCCAAAGGAAAATTGTCATCCATCATGTGGGTAGCAGGCACTTGCAGCCATCCTGCTCATTCTGCAAGCTGCAGGCTTGTGTGACAGGAGCAATATCCCAAGGAACCAGGCCAGCTGTGGGAATTCTTCTCACCATGGCCCCCCTTTCTCCCAGGTCAGGTCCAGCAGCCATGGGCCCCTGTCAGGTTACCCCGTGTCCTCAGAGGCCAGCAGGAACATGATGGCAACTGATTTCCATCCTCAGTACTCACGTTACATCAAACTCATGAAGTCTTGGAGGGCTCACAGAGTAGGTCTCTTGTCATGTAGTCTGCAGCACACTGACAGCAGTAGCACCCTTCAGTTCACAATGAAAACAGTCCCAATGTCATGGGGACACCCCCTGCAGAGCTGAGTCCCAGGTGATAGTGAAGACAGGTTGTCAGCCCTGTTTTCCATAATCCAGGAGAACTGTCTGCCCTGAAGAGGCCCCTGAGGTCTTTAAGCACACAAGTGACTGAACTTGGAAACTTTCTTGAAGTGGAACGTTTAACGAGGCAGAGGGAAATCCATCACCTTTTCATTTTGTAACATATGTGTCCTGCTCTGTACTTATATGCATGAGCCCAGTACTTCTGTAACAAGCTCAATTTTTTATTTTAAAACTGCTTTTAAAATCACAAATACAGAAACATGCAATTAGTTATTTTTTTTCAGCTTGGTAAAAGTAATAGCACACCAATGTCTTCCAAGGAAAAATGTTTCCAAATTAAATACCCATTCAGTGCATCCTAACAGCGCCACTGGTGTAGTGGTATGATGCAAGATTCCTGTTCAGTGCATCCTAGCAGAGGGAGCAACACGTGAGAACATGAGGCCGAGATTGATGACAAAGGAGTTTTAGTCAGATGCTCAGGAACACTCAGAACACCCATGTCAAACTTGCACTTCATCCCTAGGAGCAAATGTAGCAATACATCAAAGAAGGAGAACACAAATATCGCAATGGCTTACAATGATGTGGAGATACTTTTAAGGCTCTTGGTACTGTCGGCTTTTTGCTTTATTATTATATTAAATACAAATCAAATGTTCCCATTTCCGTAAATACTAAATGAAAGGCACTACAGGAATAGTATTGAATATTAATGATTTTTGTGTTTTGTAACCTGCTGTATCACTGAGTTTAGTTACTAATTTTAAGTCTTGGTGGCCTTCATGTCTTCTTTGGAGAGGATATCATCATCAGTGCCAAATAATCAAATGTAATTTCTTTCCTATCCATATCCTTTTGATTTCTTTTTCTTGAGTAGTTGTTCTTGCTAATATTTCAAGTACAATGTTGGACAGGAGTGATACTGGACATTCTTGTGTTGTTTCTGATTTAGAGAAGCAGATTTCAGTTTGTCTCCATTTAATGTGATACTGGCAACAGGTTTTTCATAAACACTTCCATAATAAAAAAGTATTTAAATCCTATTATGATAAGGCCCACACATATCTATTTTTCCATGTTTTTTATCATGAAATGATGCTTTTGTCAAAGCTTTTTATGCTTTTATTAAGGTGTGCATGTGCTTTTTGTCCTTGGTTCTGCTTATGTGATGTGTTCCTTTTATTAACTTATTCAAGTTAATATATTCATATGGAACCATCTTTGCACCCCTGGTGTGAAGTTGAACTTGTCATGATGTATGTTCTTTCTGATATTTTGTTGGATTCTTTTAGGAGCATCTCACTGATGATTTTCACAACAATAATCATTAAAGAAATTAATCTATAATTCTCTTTTGTAGTTGGATCCTTGTCTGGGTTTGACCTTAGACTTACTCTTTCCCTATCAATTTTATTAAGAACTTTTGGAAGTATTGATATTAAAGTTTTCCTTGAGGTTTGTGTAGAATTTGGCAGTGAATCCACATGAATCAGGGCTTTTCTTACATGAAGGATTATTATTACTGCTTCAGTTTTATTGCTTTTTCTTGGATTATTTAGGGTATTTAAGTATACCTGGCTCACTTTTGGTAATTTACATATATTTAAAAAACTAGGCCAAGGAGATAGGTCAGTGGTGTCAGTGCCTTACTGGCAAGTGCAAGGTCCTGAGTTTGGTTCCTGGTACACACACAAAAAGAGGATCTAAAATTGTTCAGGAGTGGTGGCACATACCAACAATCTCAGCACGAGAGAGGTTAGGGCCAGAGGATTGTTGCGAGTCTAGCTTAAGCTAAAAAGTGAGTCCAAGGACAGCCTAAACTGCATAGTGAGACCCTGTCTCAAAAAGAAAAAACAAAACAAAGCAAAGTCAAACAAAAAGAAACACTCGATCAATTTCTTGTGAATTCTCAAGTTTCTGGCATACTGATGTGCAAAGAAGTTCATGGTGTTTCTTCATTTTTCTTTTTATGTATTTGAGTAGCATCTCACAACACAGCTCAGACTCCTAATGATCCTCCTGTTTCCAGCCTCCTCCTCTGGCATGCACCACCACGTGTGGTCTTGGTGGCCAGATCAGCACAGAAGGGTGGGACCAGCACTCTCTTGGCTCTAAGTATAAAAGTTTATCCCTGCACTTGCCAAGTAAGCACTTAGGTGGCAGAGCTATCTCTCTAGCCCAGAATTAGCTTTTAGATTAATTCTTTGTACTTTTGTTCTCAGTTTCATTAATTCTGCTATAATCTCTATAATTTCCTTCCTTGTACTTCATATTCATTTATTTTTATTTATTCATTCATTCATTCATTCATTCATGCATGCATGCATTCATTCATTTATTGCAGGATCAGGATTGAACTCAGGACCCTGCACTTGCCAGGAAGGCGCTTATTTTACTGAGCTACCTCCCCGGACCCTCGTAATTCCTGTGTTTTTATTATTCTCATTTTCTAAAGGACCTTGAAGGATGCCATTAGATTATTTCTTTTTATGCTCTTCATCATTAAGATATTTTAGTACTCTATGAATTTTGAAACATAGTTTCACAGGCTATGTCAGTAAAGGTTCGAATTTACTTTCTTTTAGGGACTGAAACACTTAGTTCTCTGGACCTAAGAGGTTTTCATGGAGAAATCTACTGTAATTCTAATAGGTATTTGTTGATAATTGATTTTTTTTCTCTTTCTTTAAGTGTTATTGAGATTCTGTTCTAAGGGCTGGCCAAATAGCTCAGCAAATTAAAGTGCTTGTTTAGGAAGATGCAGAGACTGGGGTTCAATCCCTCGTGTGCCATGCCCCCATTCCCTGGTGGGGCACAGTAAAATGGAGATTGAGACTGGGCATGGTCGTGCACGTCTATAATCCCAGCTCCTGGGAGGCTAAACACAGGCAGATCACTATAAGTCTGTCTATGTTGTGAGACCCTATAGATTGTGTACTAAAATACCAAAAAGAAAAATATTCTGTTCTCTTACTGGATTTCTGTAATTTTAACTGCTATACATCGTGGAGAGGTACTTTTTCCAATTGTGGCTATGTGGGGTTCTATATGCCTTGCATAACCATTAATTCATTTCCCCTATTTGCAAAGTTTCTGCTGTTATTTAGTAAATAGGATTGCTATTCCATTTGTGCTATCTTCTGATTTTTTACTAATTCCAATTAACTTTATGCTTATTTGCATCTCCTATTCAATGTTGATCCAGTTTTTAATGTTGATTTGAAGGTAGGGTGATTGACAGCTCTGTTGTCTTCTACTTCTGACATTTAGTCCCATGCTGATCATTTCTGCTGCCCCTGATTTCTGTTCTGGGGTAGAACAGAAATTAGGTTCTGGTCTCCTGAATCTCTCTTTGGAGCCCTTCTGTGAAGCTCCTTTGTTTACTATTCAAGTACATTTTGTATCATGTTGTCTAATTATTGTCATGTTTGTTTAGTCACAGTGATGACTTTAACTGGCCCATTATGTTATTATTTATATCTTCTTGACAATGCTTTACATGTGCTTTTTCTTAATCATCTTTAACATCAGCTCAGATAATTCAGGTGTGTGGTTTTCAGCTTCTTACCCTGAGATAACTGATGAATCTACTTAGGGGGAATTAGAAATTTCTGGAGGGTTTTCTTGGCTCATCTTCTCATGTTACTATTTTTTGTTTATTTTTTGTGCTAAGGCTTAAGGGCTTAGTGGAAATCTTTGTTTTCAAAGCTTTAGTGGACAGTTTTTCTGTAGTATGCAGACTTCTTTAGTTAACATTTACTCCATATATTCTTGGCAGCAGACCTTTGTCTGATTGCTTATTAGTTAGGATTTTTTCAAAATTTGTGGGTTGTCTTTTCACTTTGTTTATAATTTATTTTGACATGCAGAAACTCCTCAAGAAGAGTTGATTGCCCTAAAATTTAAAGACCCAATTCAGAAATGAGCATCTGAGATGAATACACACTTCTCAGAGGATGAAATTAAAGAAGCAAATAAATATAGGAAAAAAGCTCCACATTGCTAGCCATCCATGAAATGCAAATAAAAACAACACTGAGATACCATCTCACTCAAGAAAGAATGGCTTTCAATGAAATCAACCAACAACAAATGTTGGAGAGGTTGTGGGGAAAAGGGAACACTTCTCCACTGCTGGTGGGAATGTAGACTGGTACAACCATTGTGGAGATCAGTGTGGAGACTCCTCAAAAGAGTACGACTGGAAATTACATTCAAGCCGGCTATCCCCCTACTGGGAATTTTCCCAGAGGAACTGAAAACATGATATCATAGTGATATATATGTTCCTATGTTTATAGCAGCACAATTTGTGATAGCAAAGTCTTGGAAACAACCAAGATGTCCATAACATGAGGAATGATTGAAAAAGATGTGGTGTTTTATATAATGGAGTATTACTCAGCTATTAAGAATGATAAACTTGAAGCATTTATACTGAAGTGGATGCCATTTGAACATATACTCATAAATGAAATAAACCAGACATACATGTGCAAATATCGTATAGTCTCCCTAGTATAAGAACTCAAAAGAAGAAATACAAATAGAAATGTACAACAACAACAACTAAAAATAATTGAGTCAGATAGTTAGTTACCTGAGCCTTCAGCCATCCATCAAGTCAGTGGACTATGTAACTGAGGATTCACTTGTGGCCTGAGCTTTCTTGCTCTAATGGGACCAGTTCCCTAGGGAAAGGCAGGTGAAAGATGTGTCAGATTTTTCAGCCTCCCATGAGAAGTCACACAGCAGTTTGACTGTATTCGTTACTTTAGAAACCAGTTACAAAGGTGACCTCCAGTGCAGGAGAGGGCATTTTCCGAGAGAAATGTCAAAACATGTAGGTGGGTCTTTAACCTGCCACACTAATGATTTGATCTAAAGATGATGGTACTTCCCAGTCAGTGCCACTGACATCCCACCACAGTTTTGTTGTTATTATTGTTTAGTATTCTTTCTTCATGGAAAGGAAAAGAAAATTATTCAACAGTGCCATTGAATTAATTCATTTTTGTTCCAAAATATACATGGATCATGTGACTAAACTTTTATACTGGGAAATGTCACTGATAATAACAGAGACTCATTATCCCACAGAACATTAACATGAAACTTTTGCCATTCAGGAAAAAGCTTGTAACCAAAATCCATATGTACCCGAATCATGAAATTATTTTCAAATCTTACTCTGGTGGCCTTTCATTGGTTTAAACATAAATAACTCAGAATGATGACCCTAATCTTTTTTAGAAATTATGAGGTGGAGATGGGGTGGGGCTAAGAGAGTTGTAGTACAAAGAGCTGACTCAATTAGCAATAATCCCGCCTCGGATCAACCTCATTGGCTACGATACTGCCACTGCGCAAAGCTATGACTCAAACTCATTTTAAGAACAGAAATGACACAATCCTAGAAAAAGTTCAGGATCAATGCACACGTTTTGTGACAGAGATGATGAGTGTAAAGACTCTACTTTTGTGACTCCTGCTGGATTGAACTGTGTTGATTTTTCTGAGTAAGTCAAGAATCTATTGTAGACTACATTTTATTACAACTGAATTTTTGTGAGAAATGTTTATTTTCTTGGTGCTAGACTATTCTCAGCCCACTTCCATCATTCCCAATTTGTGTTATTTTATTCATGCAGTTTGATAATGTTGCAGCAAAACTGAGAATTGTGTCTTCCATGTCTCCAACACAATAAAGATAATCAGTTTCTCCAGCAGGAATTACTATCTCTGAAAAACAAGTATGAAACCCTAGAAGAGAATAAACTGAACTTCAAACATTACATGCAAAAAAATGTGGCAGACCAAGTAGAACAGTATAGACAGGAGACTGAAGAAAGAGCAAGAGAAGAGTTACAAAAATTAAAACAAGTCAATTTCTCTTTATAAGTTAATTTATTTATTTTTCATATGTTTAAAGAATTGATTGGAAATTGTATTTTGGATGTTTCCATTGTATATGTATACTCTGCTTCCTTTATAACTTTTGTCTTCATGTTCTTTCTAGAAGGAAGATGACATTGTGTATTGAATATAACTAAATTTGTTTCACTGCAACTAAATTTATCTCTCACAATATTTATTTGAAAACCACTTGATTTTTTAAGATGAATGGACATAAAATTATCAAGATCCAAAGAACCTTGTGTTGTAGCATTTATGCGATACTCTAGCAATGTTGTTGCCTTGTTCAGGTTTTAAATTTTTGAATTATTCATTTTCTATGAATGATCAGATTACATGAGGATGAAATAGAGCTAAAGATTGAACTCAGTGGTGGGGTGCTTGCCTAGCACTCAGTTGGACTGCTAACACCACCAATAAAGAAAGATGTTCAAAAATTTTTAATTGACATTTAATACAGTTGATATTGATGATAAATTGCAGCATTTTTTTGACATGTGTAAAATTATGCTCTGAATCACTGGCTCAAAATTAAAGGAAATAAATACAAAACAACCAACAGTTATGATCAAATAATAAATACTCTTCCTCCCTTGGAACATACTTGTGCCATCATTCTTGCAACTTTCTCATGCAATTTTGGAAGCGGTCCTTCATGAGTACCTTCAGTTGTGCTGTCACAGTTGTTCTGATATCCGGAATTGAGTCCAAATGTTTACATTTCATGGTCACTTTGACTCTGGGAAAGAGCCAGAAGTCACACGGGGCCAGATCTGATGGACAAGCTGGATGAGCACACACTACCGTACTTCTGTGAGCCTGCCTTTCCGTTGTGTGGCAATCAGCAGCAGCATTTCCTGCTTTGCATCACACATTGTAAAGATGCTCATGAAGGAGGGCTTCCAGAAGTGCTTCCTAAACTAGCAAGAATAAAGGTTTAAGTGTGTTCCAAAGTAGCGGAAGTATTTTGAAGAGAACCAATGATAGTATATTTTTACAGTAAAAAATTTTTGAATGTAAATTTCACTGTACATTTCCTTGTCTTTTGATCTGGGGACATTATTATTTTAAAAATAATATCCTTTGTTTTAGACAGAAGTAGCATCTCAAGAATAGATAACACAGATAAGAGAGGATGGAAACGCTTCAGTGAAGAGCAGTTGGAACGGCAGATTAAATACCTGAAATGGGAGCTCAGTAAAACTGAATCGTGAGAAGAGTTCAATAAAAGAGAAGTGGAGAAATGTAAGAAACTCTATGAAGAACAATTGAAATCCAGGAAATCATTGTACCATATTCTAAACAAGTAAGTTAAAAACCATATCAGAGAAAATAAGCTAAGCTCATTAATTTTTCTGTAAGACATCATTTTTTAGAGACAGGTTCCTGAAATTAGTAGGATATAAATACTTAGTGGAGCGCTGGCAAGATAGCTCAGCGGTCTAAAGCACCTCTCAGGGACCGCGGTTCGATCTCCAGCACCACATGCCATGCCAGCCCCTCCCCCCAGGGCAGGCTGAGCTGACCGCCCCCCCAAAAAAGAATCTGTGATGTGTAGCGAGACACTGTAATAAATAAATAAATAAATAAATAAATAAATAAATAAATACTTAGTGAACATTTTGGAAAATAATGTTATTAAATGAATTTATCTTTGAAATGTTAGTCTAGGACAGTTTCTATTTTTCCCCTTTTATTGAATTTTAGTTAAGAAAAAGTCTTATTTTGTAACACAAGCTTCCCTTGAACTCACTATATATCCCAGATTGGTCTTGAACTCATGGCAATTCTTCTGCCTCAGTCTCTCAAGTGCTGGAATGAAAAGTGGACACCACCATGTTTGCTTAGGCCAGCACAGTGTCCAAGATTCGATCCACAATGTGCTGTACCAGCCCTGCCCCTGGGTGGGCTGAGCTGGCATTTGAGTCCAGGTATGGTGATGCACAAGTGAGGCTGAAAAAAGAAGGATCATTACAAGTCTGAGCTACATAGTGACACCCTGCACAAATTTTTTTAACTTTAATGATTTTTTTAAATAGGACAGTTTTAATAATTAATACATTTTACATTGTTATCTTTCAAATGGTTATCCATAGTACAAGAAGCAGATGAGTTTTCCTGTCCAAACACTATTACTGCAAATCTTTCACCTCATGGAATTAAGCAAAAATAGCTGCATATCTATCTTAACTTGTCTGTATATACAAATACAATGTGGCCCTTTCTCTGTATCCCCTTTTTGTGTTTAGTCCTGTAAGAGATGAGTATTCTGTTGGCATTTAAGTCGTATAGGTGCTTGAATTCATTCAGCAAAACACTCCAACACAGTCCAGCAGTCCACAAAATAGTGGGTTATCCACAGAAGTTGTTGACTAGAGCCTTTTACAGGTCAGCATATTAACATGGCTTTACTTTATATACTTTGTTATAATACTTTTCTGCTGAATAGTTAAGAGCAAGATAAAGCAAGACCTATATAACAAGAGGTAACTTTTCAATCTGAAAATGTCAGTCAAGTCCTCTCAGGATTTATCTGGTAACCCTGTACCACACTTTGTAGATCCTTTGTGAGTGTAATCCTTTGCCATGTGGATGAGTCACAGCTATTGCTTGACCAATTTGTTCTCTGTGAGAGCCTGAGCAAATGTTTTCTCTCCATGTCACTCTCCTCAGGCACACTATACATCATTGACTGCATTCCTCTGTGGCTCCATAATCTCCTTGTTTAGAAATTTGGGGCTCAACTGATTTCCATGATGTTACAATACAGGTTCTCCTGTGTACTGAGTCTTCACTGACCTTGAAAGGCTAGGGCCAAAATGTTGGCTGACCTTGTGGCCCTTCCATTTCCCCAATGTTTGATGTGCAAACTTAGGTTGTTAACCCTCCAGAAGAGAACCTGGTTATTACCCTGCAGCATATACAGTTCGTTTTACCCTAACTATCTGTCTAAATATCAAACATCTTAGGCATTACGTGGAACAGGTATTTTCCATCAAGTATTCATGTAATAACTTTAAGTCCTTACAGAATATGAGGGGAAAAAATTAAAAGTAAGAATAAACACATTTTTACACAGAAATTGAGAAATCTAATCATATACAGCATTGTAGCAGGACAGTCCTGTAACTAATTAAATAATAAAAGTGTGCACCACTATGACTCGCTTGATTTTAGTGTTCTTACATAGGTAATCTTAATTGGTCTCCCTGATATTTTTAATATGTTTTAAAGTTATTTATTTATTTATTTTGTGCAGGGTCTCTCTACACAGTTTGGACTTGTAGTGATACTCCTGTCTCTGCCTCCCCAGCACCAGGATTAAGGGCATGCACCACCACGCCCAGTTTGAGTGGCTTTCTCAGCATGCCCAGGATTCCAAGGCCAGCATGGCATGCAGTATTGGGGAGCACACCTGGGTCTTTTTGCTTGCCAGACAGGTGCTTAGACCCCTGAGCTATCTTCCCAGGACCTTTTCAGATATACTTGAAGCTCTATCATTTAGAAAGTTATTTTCAAGTGGCACCCACTTAAATATAAAGGCTTTGAGTTTATCACTCTTTATAGCTGAGTAATAATCCATCGTATAAAATTACCACATCATTTTCATCCATTCCTCAGGTGATGGGCATTTTGGTTTTTTGCAAGATTTGGCTATTTCAAATTGTGCTGTTATAAATATAGGTGTACATATTTCACTATGATATGACATTTTTTGTTCCTCTGGGAAAATTCCCAGTAGGGGAAAAGCTGGTTTTAATGGGATTTCTAGTCCTACTTTTTCAGGGAGTCTCCACATTGATTTCCATAATGGTTATACCAGTCCACATTCCCACCATCAGTGGAGGTTTACTTTTCCACACAACCTCTCCAAGATTTGTTGTTGATTGATTTCTTTATGACAGCCCTCCTTCCTGGGGTGAGATATTATCTCATTGTGCTTCTAATTTGCATTCATGGATGGCTAGTGATGTGGAGCATTTTTTTATATATTCATTTGCTTCTACAATTTCTTCCTCGGAGAAGTGTGTATTCATCTCAGAAGCCCATTTTTGGAATGGGTCTTTAAATTTTGGGGCCCTAATTTTTTTTAGTTCTTTATAAACTCCAGAGAGCAGACCTTTGTATGAGTGCTTGCTAGTTAAGGCTTTTTCCAAATTTGTGGGTTGTCTTTTCACTTTGTTGTTAATTTCTTTTGACGTGCAAAAACATCTCAATAAGAGCAGGTCCCAGTTGTTGATTCTTTCAAATATTACCCATGCAATTTGATTTTTGTTTATGAACTCTCTGCCTACCCCTACGTCTTCAAGAGTTCTTCTTAATTTCTGCTTTTCATGTAATAACAATTATAGCTATATTGTCTCTCAAGTAAACATTTGTTTAAAAAAAAAGAGTAATAAATGAAACGAAGACACAAGGAAAAAAATGTCATAGGATAGTTCTACTACATTGCTGTATATGATTTGATTTCTAAATATCTGTGTAAAAATATATAACTGTTATTCATATTTTTAATTTTTTCTTCACATGCTGTAGGGATTTAAAGTTTAACATATCAATGGAAAATACCTATTCCATGTTATACCTAAGATGTTTGATATTCAGACAGATAGTGAGTTTAAGCTCAACTGCCTATGTTATAAGGTAATATCATTAAACTTCTCTTCTGGAGGGTTAACATCTTAAGTTTGCAGCCCAAAAATTAGTAAAAAAAAAAAAAAAAAAAAAAAAGGAATGCAAGGACAACCAACATTTTGTCCCTAACATTTCAAGGTCAGTGAGGATTCAGGACATAGGAAAACCTGTACTGTAACTCAGTTATGTCCCAAATTTTCTGATCAAGGAGATTATTGGACCACAGAGAAAAGTGATTGACAATGTAGAGTATGCCTAAGAAGAGTCATATGGAGAGAAAACATCCTCTCAGGTTTTCACAAAGAGCAGATTGGTCAAGTAATGGTCGTGAATCATACACATGGCTGACACTGACAAAAGTTCCACAAACTGCACTACAGGGTTTCAGGGTAAATCCTTTTCAGATACAACAGTAACATTTCTTGTTATACAGATCTTGCTTTATCTTGGTCTTAACCATCCAGCAAAAAAGTATAAAAATGAAGTATAAAAAGTAAAGCCATATTAATGTGATGAGCTGTAAAAGGCTCAAGTCAACAACTTCTGACATTGCCAGGCCTACAGATAACTCACTACTGTTATAGACTACTGTAGCATATTGGATTGTTTTGCTGAGTTTTACACATGCAGTATTTAAATGGTAATGGAATATCCATCTCTGACAAAACTAAACAAAAAAGAATACAAATGAAGTACCATTTTGTATCTGTATATACAAAATAGGAAAGATATAAAGCTGCTTTCTCCTAATTCAATGAGAAGACAGATTTATATGAATAGTGTTTGGACAGGATATCATATCTGCACCTTGTACTGTGAAGAACCACTATGAAGACAACAACATGCAATTTATTAATTATTAAAACTGTCCTACTAATCACTCTTTTTAATTTTTTTGGCAGTACTGGGGATTGAACTCAGGCCCTTACACTTGCCAGGCAAGCAATTATTCTACTGAGCCATTTCCCCAGCCCCTTCTAATCAATTTTGAAACTGTCTCATTGCTATTTGCTTTTCAATTAATAGAAATATAGACAGTTATACTTTTATATCATTGCATATTGTCTTTCACTTAAATAGTATTATTAACCTTATGACATAAATGCAATAGGTCAAGTACTACTAATACTACACAGATTGTGCCTCTTAGAAAAATTACTTTCCTTGACTAGGATATTTGTTATCAATGGAAGATGCCAGACAACCAGTTATCCTGTATATTTTTCTCCTCTCCATAAAGTCATATTTTTGATATAGGGATAAACAGAAGTACTGTGCACTCATGTGAAGCAGTGAGAGGGGTGTGTGGAAAACAGAAGAGGCGGCTCACTTGTAGGCCTTGGGAAGAGCATTCTCAGCCAAAGGAGCTATCCTGATTTTTTGTGTTTGTGAAGCCAGTGGCCTCCTCTTCTGGAGATGGTTGCTCTAAATTACATGTTTTTATTGCCAGGTAATGAGCAGATGTACAGCTGGGATAGCTAACACTGGAAAATATCTTTGAGAAATGTCTCTCCTTTGAAATTCCAAAAGTATTTAGCTACATACAAACATAACATTTGTTTCAGTTTTATGTTTAGTAATATATAATTAGGAAGTAGAACATAATATTTTCATATGTCTGTCGGTATGTCACAGAGACATACACATATACGTACGTTCTTTTCAGTAGTGAGGGATTGAACAGAGCCCCCTCCTCCCTTTCCTGAGACAGGGTCTCACTGAGTTTCATGAGCTTGGCTCCAACTTATGATCCTCCTTTCTCAATTTCTTAGAGTGCTGGGATTATAGATGTATATATTTATGCAGAGTGAAATGGCTGCATTAGTCAGATTAATTAGGCTACACATTATCTCTTAGAATTACTATTTAAATACAAGTGTGCCCATGTGGCTTCCTCAGGAATTGTGTAAGTAGAGTCTTGCACGAAGTTGCAGTGTTTCCTGTTGAGCCAGACACCACTGACAACCATTTCTCTCTTTCCTGCTTTTTTAGAATTACATCTTAGTTAGGAATCCCGCTTAACTGTACATACTTCTTTAGAACAAAATGAGGGTCAGCAAGATAGCTCAGATGTCTAAATGGTTGTTTAGGCAAGCTTAGGTAGGTGCATGTGACCTTGGTTCCATCCCATGGTCACATATACTAACAGACCCACCCTCTGGATGGCAGGAAAAAAAAAAAAAAAAGAACAATTTTAGTTGTTCTTCTGTAGGCATGCTGATACATTTTCACTGTTAAGTCACTGAACACTGAATGGAAATTTCATACATTCTTATGCCAGTTTTATAAAATCCAAGTCATTTAGGAGTAATTTAGGACCAGCCATTGTGGCAGCTACCTAAAACCTCAAGGCCAGCCTGCGATATATAGTGAGACTCTATTTCAAATTCACACACACACACACACACACACACACACAAAGGAGGGAAAACTGAGGTACTAAGTCTTTGCCTTCTGTACACTTCACAGGTCTAATGAGAGGCCAGAACAGGCCGGTACCACTCTGCTGAAGAAGAACCAGCAAATCAGATGTTTGTTAAGTAGTGTTAGCACAATACCTACTCTATTGTGTCTTGTCAGAATGTTAATCATAGTGTGGACTTACACAGAAGTTTTCATCCCACGGGAAGCTTAGTGGTTCTTACATTCAACACACAGACTTCAAATGAAAGCATGTCGGCCACAAAAGGGTTAGTGGTCATATCATCTTTCCTTTGTGCCTGAGATTTCTGGTTTAATTTTTTTGAACTGAAAATTGAACTTGGGACTTCAAGCCTGCCAGGCAGGCACTTGTACCACTGAGCTATATCCTGGGCCCCTCAAATAATTATTTTTGTTGATTTGGTGAAATACTGGGCAGGGAAAGTAGCTCCTTTTAGGGCACTGGGCTAGCTTGCATAAGGCCTTGAGATTAATGGTGTGGGAGGGGTCAATCTGATGAAATACTATGTTTAGTTGACTTACACATATGAAGTGAAGTTCACAATAATAGATGATAATATAAAAATGAAGAAATCTATGAATTTAAATTTGGTATAGTTTCCATTTTTAAGAGATATTTGTTAACTTAATTCAATAAGTATAACTGAACCAGATGTGGTCTATTTTTAATTTACTTTCAGAATCGTGATAAGTGCATGAGTTCATTGATATGTAGGTATATGTAATACAGTGTCTAGATTTAGAGTATCTCATGTCAAAGAATAATAAAACATGGCTGGTAGGGCTGTGTTGTCATCTTTCTTGTTGTTACTGCAGTACGTAGAAGAAAATGATGCTCAGAACATAGGTAAGAGAGATGGCAATCGAGGTCACAGCTTCGTTGCTGACACATAACTCATGGGAGGGATACAGGCATCGAAGTGCCTCACTGAAGACTGCATAGTTAAGCACACACTTCGCAGAAGGAGCACCTGACATCTGTCTCAGCTACTCACTGCAGAGACAGAAGACAGATCTCTCTCTGCCAGGAGGACAGCCCTGTGAGGCGTCAGGGGGCCTCAATCCCCATCACCCTTTGGCGCCCTCTCTTCCTGGGGTGGGATAGAGAAAGTGTGAGTCCACATGGGGCTTCTCCTGTCCCTTCTGCTATGACTTAAACTAAATTTTAAATTAATTCCATGTTTGTATGTCTCAATCATAATGAGAAGTAAGCAGATGTATGCTAGATGGTAAAGAGAAATCTGTTTTGTGTTTTTCATTTTGCTTTAAATAACCCAATATATGCAGAATTTAGTTAATGAGTGATTTGAATAGTCCAAGCTTTATGATTTTCTCCTTCATATTCCGTTCTATGATACTTAAAATTTTATTTTAAAATGGAGTGTATGTATGTATGTATGTATGTATTTTTTTTATTTTAGTACAGGGTCTATAGGGTCTACTGGGTCTCACTACATTGATTGAACTTATTGTAATCCACCTGTGTTTAGACTCCCAGAAGCTGTGATTACAGGCACTCACCACCATGCCCTGTCTTTGTGTGTGTATGTGTGTGTGTGTGTGTGTGTGTGTGTGAGAGAGAGAGAGAGAGAGAGAGAGAGAGAGAGAGAATTTAGTTTATTTAATGGCTACTAATAATTCATATTTATTTATATCCTTTATATTCATAAATTTAGGTTTCAATTTATTATAGAGCTACTTAGTGTCTCATGTTGAACATGCTGTATGACAGTTCTACATGCATATTTTCTCTAAGGGGACTTAATAATATATAACCTTTCCTGAACATGAGCAAAGCAACTCTATAAAATTGCCAGCTCAGAGAGAGAGTGGCAAGCCCATTCCAGCCTGACCAGTTGGCTCTGTGACTTCAGCCTGTTTATGATCTTTGTGGCCTTCGCCACTTTCTAAAAACATTTTTAAATAGTAAGTATTGAAAAGGAAGAACATTATTCCATGAAACAATGTTATGTGAAGCAGAAGAGGAGAGGAGCTGTCTGGGGGAGAAAGAGGAAGAGGCTCTGATGTGGGACATGTCTTCCAGTCATCTGTGGTGGCCTCAGTGGAACCTCAAATTCTTCAGACAGGGCTTGAAAGCCGTCTGCTGTGAGAGAATCTGGTTAGCTAAGTTCCATGGTACATCATTCTGCTGTACACTCTTTTGTCCTCCTATGATTTTTTAAAATTTTATTTTATTTTATTTTATTGAAGAACAAATAGCAATGAGAGTTTCAAATCAAAATAGCAGCACAGATTCAACAATTAATACATTGCACATTGTTTTCCTAGTGGTTTTTTGTCATACAAGGTGCATACATGGTATTCTATTTACAGACACTATTAAAGTAGATGCCTCTAATCAATGAATTAAGAGATGTAGCTGTATACCTATCTTTTTTTAAAGCTGAATCATAGTACACTTTCAATAACTAATACTTTCTACATTGTTATCTTCATAGTGATTGTCCATTGTATAAGAAGTCAACAGAATATCCTGTCCAAACACTATTAGTGCAAATCTTTCTTCTCATAGAATTATGCAGAAGCACTGCATATTTATCCTAACTGTACTGTTTATACAAACACAGAATGATTCTTCCTTTGTATCCCCTTTTTTTGTTTAGTTCTGTCAAAGATGGGCATTCCATTGTCATTCAATTATTATAGGTGCCTGAACTCAACAAAACAATCAAACGTAGTCCAGCAGTCCAAAATAATAGTGGGTTATCCACAGAAGTTGTTGAGCCATTTACAGCTCAGCTTATTATTATAACCTTATTATATATACCTCATTTTTATACTTCTCTGCTAGATGGTTAATACCTATATAGATGTGTCACGGCCAAGATTTGCTCTCTGTGAGAGCCTGAAAGTTTTCTTTCCATGTGACTCTCCCCAGGCACACTATAGGTCATTGATCGCATTCCTCTGTGGCTCTGTAATCTCCTTGCTCAGAAAATTTGGGGCACAACTAAGTTCCATGATGTTACAGAACAGGTTCTCCTATGTCCTGAGTCTTCACTGACCTTGAAAGGCTAGGGCCAAAATGTTGGCTGACCTTGTGGCCCTTCCATTTCCCCAATTTTTGATGTGCAAACTTAGGTTGTTAACCCTCCATAAGAGAAGCTGATTTGTACCCTGTAACATATGCAGTTCAGTTTACCCTAACTACTTGACTAAATTCTTTTTAGTTGTTGTACATTTCTATTTCTATTTCTTCTTTTGATTTCTTATACTAGGGAGACTATATGATATTTGCACATGTGTGTCTGGTTTATTTCACTTATGAATATATGTTCAAGTGGCATCCACTTCAATATAAATGCTTCAAGTTTATCATTCTTTATAGCTGAATAATATTCCATTGTATAGAAATACCACATCTTTTTCAACCATTCCTCATGTGATGGACATCTTGGTTGTTTCCAAGATGTTGCTGTCAAATATTGTGCAGCTATAAACATAGGTACATATATATCACTATGATATGATGTTTTCAGTTCTTCTGGGAAAATTCCCAGTAGGGGGATAGCCGGCTTTAATGGGATTGCCAGTCCTACTTTTGTGAGGAGTCTCCACACTGATCTCCACAATGGTTGTCCCAGTCTACATTCTCACCAGCAGTGGAGAAGTGTACCCTTTTCCCCACAACCTCTCTAACATTTGTTGTTGGTAGATTTCTTTATGATAGCCATTCTTTCTTGAGTCAGATGGTATCTCAGTGTTGTTTTAACTTGCATTTCATGCATGGCTAGTGATATGGATCATTCTTTTATATATTTATTCACTTCTTTAATTTCATCCTCTGAGAAGTGTGTATTCATCTCACATGTCCATTTCTGGATTGGGTCTTTAAATTTGAGGGCCCTAATATATCTTAGTTCTTTATAATTCTAGAGAACAGACCTTTGTATGAATGCTTATTAGTTAAGATTTTTTTCAAAATTTGTTGGTTGTCTTTTCACTCTGTTGACAATTTCTTTTGATGCGCAGAAACTCCTCAAGAAGAGTTGATCCCAGTTGTTGATTGTTTCAAGTGTTTCCCGTGCAAATACATGTTTGTTTATGAACTCTTTGCCTACCCCTATGTGTTCAAGAGCTCATCCTACTTTCTCTTCCAGGAGTCTGAGTGTTTCTGTTTTAAAGTTTAGATCTTTAATTCATTTTGACTTTAGCTTAGTGCATGGTGATAGACGGGGCATGTTTTAATTTTTGGCATGTAGAAAGCCAGTTTTTCTGGCACCATTTGTTAAAGAGGCTAACTTTCTTTCCTTAAGCACGTTTGGCCCCTTTGTCGAAGATCAGATGGCTGAGTATGTTCATAGATGCTTCTGCATCTTCTAATCTATTCCACTGATCCTCAGGTCTATTTCGATGCCAATACCATGTTGATTTTATCACAGTGGTTTTGTAGTATAATTTCAAGTCAAGAATTGTGCCTTCACAGAGGAAAGAGATCGAATTTCTATAGTGTGCCTGGGGAGAGTCATATGGAGAGAAAACTTTCTCTCAGGCTCTCATAGAGAGCAAACTGGTCAAGCACTGGCCTTGACCCATCCATATGGATGACACAGACAAAGGATCTACAGAATAAGGTACAGGACTACAAGATAAACCCTGAGGGGACTTCACTGACCTCATAAGAAACAAAAAACACATGTGTTGGTATATTGGGCTTGCTTTATCTAGGTCTTAACCATCCAGCAAAAAAGAATAAAAAATGAAGTATACACCACAGGCCCATACTAATAAGTTGAGCTGTAAATGGCTATGGTCAACAACTTCTTCAGGTAACTCACTATTGTTGTGTAATGCTGAACTGTGCTGGATTATGTCAAGTTCAGGCACCTAAATTAGTTGAATGACAATGGAGTGCCCATCTTTGACAGGTGCAGACAAAGGAAGGAGTATAGAAAGGAAGAATCATGATGTGTGTGTATGGACAGTACAGTTGGGATAGATAACACTGTGCTTCTACATAATTCTATGACAGGCAAGATTTGCACTAATGGTGGTTGGACAGAATATTATGTTGGCTTCTAGTACTATGGACAACCACTAGGAAAATAACAAGGTAGAAAGTATTAATTATTGAATCTTTGATGTAATTCAGGTATAAAAAATAAGATACGCAAACAGCTACACTCTTAATTTACTGATAAGAGATATCTGCTATAATAATGTCTGTAAGTATAATATCATGTATGCACCTTTTATGATACCAAAACATTATGAAAAGTTTGAAATGTATTAATTTATCAAATCCATCTTATCAAGGTATCTTAAAACTGTCTCATTGATATTTGTACTTCAATAAAATAAAAATTTAAAGAAAAAAAAAAGAATTGTGCCTTGTCTTTGTTGGCCAGTTTTGCCTTTGCTATTCTAGGTCTATTCTGGTTCCAAATACATTTTAGGAACAATTTCTCTAGGTCTTGGAGGTATGTTGGTGGCAGTTTGATAGGGATCCTCTTATGATTTTGGACATGGAAAATTATAACAGAAGTTACAGACAACATGCCTTCATTAAGGCTGGACTTGGTTCCCTCCAGACTCTGTCTTTCTGAAAATCAGTTGCCTTCAGCTGTCATTTATGTTATAAAGTAGTCAAGTTTTGGTGAAATGCTAGCAGAGAATTTCTAGGGTCACTCATAATAGAACACAGACAGCTTTGGCCAGATGGTCTTTTTAAGACAAAAAAAAAAAAAAAAAAAAAAAAAAAAAAAAAAAAAAAAAAAAAAAAAAAAAAAAAAAAAACGAGTGTGACTTAAATTTGCTATGCTACAACTGTTTCCTATGAAAAGAATTAAAGTGTCTTCATTACAGGATTGGACATGCTGATTGGTGATATAATCCATGTTCAACAAGAATCAGTTCCAGGATTCAATGTGTACCACCAAAAAAAAAAAAAAAAAAAAAATGTGGCTTGTATCTATGTGTCCCTGCAAGCTTTGTGTACTCATAGGTGGGTCTTTTTGGAGGTGCCTGGATCTAGAGCATGTTTAAATGAATTAAAAGTATATTATTAGATCATACACAATCCCCCCAGCAGAGTATGGAAGTGTTGGTTCTAAGGAGAAGCAACAATTTATAATACATGTAGAGGCCTCCAATCGGCAATGCAAGAGACAGTTCGATATATGCAAGGTGGTTCCTTTATTGCCAGGAAGGTGTAATTCTTTCTTTGTCATATGGCCTCCCTTGAGATGCTGTCTCATGTATCAGCCTTACAGTCTCAAGGGCTCTTGCTTCTAGCTATCAGCTAGGGGGTACTGCTCACACCCATGCTACAGTGAGACACAGTTGGTGTCCTGCCCAGACTAGATAACATTCTTCTGGCCAATTAAGGGAACATCTGCTTGTGTATAGCCATTTCTGTGTAGTTCAGTGAAAAGGGTTGGAGTAAAGGTCTTAGAAAGATGGAGGAAAGTGGCTTCATTTCTCAGGGGAGTGCAGCCTGATGGTCTCCCACAGGACCACTGATTTATTTAACACAGTTCAGGATGTAGACAATTGGGAGGCCCACCCTGTGTGGCGGTTGTACCAACCAAATAGCTGGTAACCTGGATGGACTAGGAAGGGAAAATGAAGACAAGCTGACAGCCTTCTGCTTACAACAACCTGCCCTGTTTCTTCACTGTGACGTCTTGGGGTCTGCCTTGCAGCCAGCTGACTTTGGGCTGAAACCTCTACAAAGTCTGAGCTACAGGAAACCTTTCCTCCTTCAACTCTGGGTGTTTTGAGTATATTGTCTCAGTAATGAGAAAAAAATAAGGCAAAGAACTAAGGAAAAATGTTCTTCACAATAGTAAACAATCTTTGAGGAAAGTGTTTCACTTTTATCGAAGCTGGATTTATGTATTAGAGTTTTGTGTGTGGAGCCAGAGTGATAGCTTAGCAGCATAAGTGCCCGCCTGGCAAGGGCAAAGTCCTGAGTTTAATGCCCCCTATAAATAAAAAATTTTCTGTGCATGAGGAAGAAAGACATAAAATCTATTATCCAGTGGCAGCAAGTAAGTTGGAAAAGAACTTTTGTAGGAAAAAATAATTATACTGGTACTTCCTTCATGTCTTGTAAAGTGTGGTTTCCATTTTATACAGTGTTAATGGTAACATAAGATTATTTCAAGCTGACTGTAGTGACATATACATGTAATTCCAGCACTCAGGGGGCTGAGGCAGGAGGATCACCATGAGTTTGAGGTCAGCCTGGGCTACATAGTGCCCCCAAGAACATCTTGAACTACATAGTGAGACCCAGACAAAGAAGAAAAAGAAAATGTTTGGGAATCGGTCAAAGAACTTGTTCTTACACCCACAATTCTTTTTTTTTTTTTGCGGAACTGGGGCTTGCCAAGGAAGTGTTTATTCTACTGAGCCATCTCCCTGACCCCTACACCTACAGTTCTTTAAAGCATTGATATTGTGAGGTTTATTGTGCTGGGAATGGAACTGAGGACCTTGGGCTTGCCAGGCATGCGCTGTGCTGCTGAGCTATAATCCCCAGAACTTCCTAATGACACTGGATATTATTGCTACCACAAAGTATTATGCTGTGTGTGATACTCCTGAATGGAGTGTTAGTCAGAAGAAACAAAATAGATTGGTTTAATCCCATACATTTGGTAAATAGTATACTATTTTGTTCGTGTAATAGAAAAGTGGACCCCTAACTTCTGAAGAGATAGCAAAGTTACAGTAGGATCTGTGCATTGTTTTCCTTGCTCCCATTTCTAGAGAGTGATGAGACAAAGAAAAGCTGAATACTGGCTCTAACCCATGTTTACCCTTTTTAAGCGAATCTTTTACTAGTGTATGTCTTGCATGGTATTATAACAGTACGACTTTGTCCATTTCTGTATTTTAGTCTCTGTGCTAAAAAGTGACTACCAATATATGTAAAATTTTTAATTATTTTCAAAGCAGAATTAATTTCCAGGAAAAAAACTGGCAGTGAAAAAACTGATTTAAGTTTTATTATTATTATTATTATTTTTTTTTTTTTAGCTTTCTGCAAAACTTTATTCCAGAGAGGCTTAGTCCTTCTTAGCAGCTGCCTTCCTCGTGGTGGCTAGCACGTTGCTCAGCTCCTCACGCTTGCTCTTGGCGTGGATGTGCATCCCCACCCTTTTCTTAATGAACTTGATGAACTTGAGGGCGCGCTTGTCCTTGGAGACCTTGAGCAGCTCCATGGTGCAGCGCTCATAGGGGGCGAAACCACACACCTCCCGAATCATGCCTTCCGGACCATGTCCCGCACGAACTTGGTGTGTTTGGTGAGATGTCCACGACGGCGGCTGTGCCTCGGCCTTGCTCACATTCTTAGTCACCTTGTGGCCCTTATTGAGGCCCACGGCCATGGGATAGCAAAGGGCCACGACTACTCTTCTTCAATGGTTGCTGTGGTGGAAAGACCAGAACCACCTGATTGAAGTTTTATTATGGGAAGAGTTTTGATAAGAACTATAAAATATGAACCTTATACTTTGGTTTAATAAAACATCACATATATTTAATAGATCAATTTTCTTGTCTTTTGACTTTTATTAGTATGTGTTTGCATACATAATGATTACATTAATTCTGAGCAATCATTATTTCTTATAGCATGTCAATGGTTTTCTTCAGTTTTCCTCCTTTCTCCTTTTATTTTTGCCAGCATTGGATTTACTTATTCATAACTTAGAAAACTAATTACTATATATTAAAAGATTAAAAGCAGACTAATAGACAAAAAAAAATCAAAACATATGACAATTGTACCAGGTCCAGATACACTTTTAGACACATTGCCCTTGCTGAATTACAGTAACTGGTTCTCCTTATTTTTTCCTTTAATCAAGCAATATTAATTGTATCTGTCAGATTAACCTAAGAGCCATGCACCTGTATATTTATTTTGTAAACTTAAAGTAAGTAAGAATGTTATCAAGTTTTTAAGCTTCTTCAAGTTTGATCTTGTCTCTATAATTCTTAAAGGGGCAGGAGCAATAGCTCAGCAGTATAAGCTCCTGCCTGGCAAGGACTAGGACCCAAGTTCGATCTCCAGTACTTCGTGCTGGGCCAGCCCCAGAATCCCGGGGGCACTCTGCCACATCGAAACTGGTCCTGGTGGCACACTCCTGTAATCTTTTTTTTTTTCTTTATAGATCTTTTTATTTACTTATTTTTTTAATAATTTTATTGAGAAACAAATTGCAGTGAGACAGTTTCAAAACTGTCATCTATGTGCTGGGGAAGCTGAGACAGGAAGATCACTACCAGTCTGAACTGTGTAGTGACACCCTGTATCTAATTAACTAATCAATCAAATATTAAAATTCTTCAAAGTAGAGGGATAGAGAAAAAAGAGGAGAAATCAAGTTATATCTTGTACAAATTCAAATTCATTGTGATGAATTTGAATTGGTAAAATGTACCAATAAGGTTAATTTTTAAAATTCTTAAGGGTTACATTTTAAAGTGATACATATTATTCCCATAAAAGTATCTCCTATTTCAATTAAACATTACAGATGTTTGATTTATTTTAGATGCTCCCTGAGTGTGATGATAACATAAGTAGAGAACTAAGAAAGGTATGTTGCCAAAGTAGATAAATTAATACTGATTTTTTAAATAAGCCATAAAAAGTGAATGCCATCTCTTTTTCTTCATTACATACTAGATTTTACTTTCAGTGTTTTGTAGCATCAAGCGGAAAGTGTGAAATATAGACATTTCCAATAAAGGATATACTGAGTTCTCATTTTGTCACATTCCATGCCTTCCAAAAATCTCAGGAAGCCTGTGTCTGTTTCCCTGGCACTACTTCCCCTCTGTGGCTCTGCCCTGAGACTCAGCTGCTGGATGAAGCTGTCCTTGAGAATCAGAGGCTGCATCAGTTTCTCATGGTCAGAATTCCCACTCATCTAGGAGAAGTGAGGCAGCTCCAGCTCAAAAAGTGTGGCTTGACAGGTTTGTTTTAAAGCCTATATCACTGGTTTTACCATTTGTAAGCCTTTTGCCTTTAAGTATACATTTCAGATTGTTTGCAGGGAATAAAAACACCCCGATCCCCGCTGTTCTTGTGTCCTCCTGCCTGCCTTCCTGTGTGCTGGGCTCTGCCTCCCATCCAGCCATCTCCTGTCCCCCTTCCCTTGTGCTGATGCCACCTTCCATATCACCTGCACCAAATGTCCTGCAGTAGTGACATGAAGCAGACACATGTGTGTTGCTTTCTTCCTGTGACCTTATCTGTGTGGAATCTGCCTGTTCCTGGGGTGCAGCATCAGCCCTTGTAGCACCGTAGCACATAGTCGAGTTGGCCACATGACAATTAGCTCAGGTTGCAGCTGGAGGCAAGTTATGTTTACTAGCAATTCTGTTGTATTTTACTTGCACAAATGATTTCATCATCACTTATGAAATGCTCAGTTTTAAGAACTCATGTTAAGTTCATCGAAGTCCTTGAGGTTAAGATCATGACTGTCTTTTTTTTGCCAATTGATGCTAAATTTGATACCTTTAAAGTTCCTTTTAGAAGATCCGCTAGTATGTCAAGTGAAGACCTGGTTTCAGAAGCGCCTCAGGAATATAAGGAGTATATATAAAGAGAAGATACACGATCTGAAAAGACACTATTTTATTTATTGGGCATTATAGATAACATTTTAATTTCTTCTTTCACACTATTTCTTGACATCTGTAACTTGTAAAGTCAGCATTGTTGAGTTTCATCTATTCAAAGTCTCCCAGCACGAGATATTTGAAATCTAGGCAGATAGCCAAGTTGTCACTAGTACTTGGTCAGAGTGAAACACAATTTTAGTGATAGTTTGAAAATTATATTTTCCTAATTTGTATGATTGTGTATGGACCAAAGAATGTAGACCTCATTTTGGTATACTGGTGCTGTAGCCATTATAACCACTGTAATGTGTTGCAAGTGCCATCAATTTTATGAACTGAGTTAAAGTTCTTTTCTCCAGAGAAACAATCGCCTAAGGCTTTTTTACCCTTTCTGTTTGTTTGTCTTTTTTTTTAATTTTAGTTAGGGTGTACAGGGTATACAGGGTCTTACTACGTAGATCAGACTTGTACTGTTCCGCCTGTGTTCAGCTTCCAAAATGCTGGGATTACAGGCTCGTGCCCCCACGCCCAGTCTCTATCCTTGTCTCAGTGCACCCCAGAGGCGGGGCCAGCATTGTATGTGGAGGATTGAGCCTCGATCGCTGCATTTTCCCTAAGCAGGCGCTTTAATCCGCTGAGCTATTTTGCTGGCCTTATAAACCCCAAACTGTTGTAAAAACACAAATATGGAAATATATAATTAGTTGTTGTTTTTTTTTTTTTTTTTATGTTGGTAAAAGTAATAGCACACCAATGTCAGCCAAGGAAAAAAAAGCTTTCAAATTAAGCACCCATTATCAGTGGATCCTAGCAGAGGGGGCAACACGTGGGATCATGAGACCTGGATTGATGACAAAGGAGTTTAATGCAATGACCAGGAAAACTGAGAAATCAAACTTCCACTGCCTCCCTAGGATAACATGTAACAAGATGTGAAAGGAGAACACAAATATCTCAATGGCCTCCATGGTGTAGAGATACTTTTGAGGCTCTTGATATTTTTAGCTTTTTGTGTTATTATTATACTATATATAGATCAAATTCTTCCATTTCTGTAAATAGCAAATGAAAGGCACTATAGAAATACATTGAATATTATTCAAGTTTGAGTTTTGTAACCTGCTATATTACTGGGTTTAGTCACTAATAATGAAGAGTTCTGGTGGATATTCTGTGTCATCTTTGGAGAGGGTCACATCATCTGTACCAATCAAATAATCAAACTTTATTTATCTCCTATCCATATCCTTTTGATTTCTTTTTCTTGGTAGTTGCTTTTGCCAATATTTCAAGTACAGTGTTGAACAGGAGTAATATTGGACATCCTTGTGTTGTTTCTGATTTAAAGAAATAGATGTCAGTCTTTTCTCCATTTAATGTAATACTGGCAACAGGTTTGTCATAAATATTTTCATGATAAAAGTACGTGTATCCCATTGTGATAAGACCCATATATATCCATTGTTTTTGATGCTCTTATCATGCGATGTTAAATTTTGTCAAAGATTTTATGCTTTTATTAAGGTCATCATATGATTTTTTTTTGTCTGTGCTTCTGCCTACACGATGTATCTTCTTGACTCGAATATGGCAAAGCATCCTTGCACCCCTGGTCTGAAGTTGAACTCATGATGGTATACGATCTTTCTGACAGTTTGCTGGACTCTTTTGCCAGCATCTTGCTGACTCTGTTTCCATCTACAATCATCAGAGACTGGTGTATAATTCTCTTTTTTAGTCGGATCCTTGTCTGATTTTGGATTCAAGGTAATAATAGCTTCCAGGAATGACCTTGGACTTACTCCTTCCCTATAAATTTTATTAAAAACATTGGGGAGTATTGGTTCTAAAGCTTCCCTGAAGTTTTGTAGAACTCAGTAGTGAATGCACATGAATCAGGGCTTTTCTTAGATGAAGGATTTTTATTACTGCTTCAGTTTTATTTCTTGTTCTTAGATTATTCAAGGTATTTTAAGTCTTCTTGGTTCAATTTTGGCAATTTATATGTATTTAAAAATCTAAGTTGAATAGACAGCTCAGTGGCATCAGAGCCTTCCTGGCAAGTGCAAGGTCCTAAATTGTGGGTCTGGTAGACACACAAAAAGAGAGTCTAAAAGTTTGCCAGTAGTGGCACATACCTGTAATCTCAGCACTAGGGAGGCTGAGGCAGAAGGACTATTGCGAGTGAGTCCAGCATGGGCTAAAATGTGAGTTCAAGAACAGCGTGAACTGTATAGCAAGAGAAAGTAACAAACACAATTTAAAAAAATACCCTATTTCTTCTGAATTCTCAATTTTTTGGCATACCATTCTGCAAAGAAGGTCATGATAATATTTATTCATTTTTTTAATGTATTTGGTACAGGGTCTCATTTTCAGTTCTGGCTCATGGTGATCCTCCTGTTTCAGGCTCCTATGCTGCCAGGCACCGCTATGTTTAGTCTCATTGGCCAGCTTAAGGTGCCCTGGGAGTAGCATCTGCACTTACTGTGGTGCCAGGGATCGACCCCTGTCCCTCACTTTCCAGGTAGGTGCTTAGATGGTATAGCTCTCTCCTCAGCCTGGAATGAACTTTTAGATTTGTTAGTTCTTCACATTTTTGCCTCAGTTTCATTGATTTCTGCTCTAATTTTTATAATTTCCTCCTTGTCCTACCTTTGTATTATTCTCATTTTGTAAAGGAACTTGAGGGAAGTCATTAGATTATTTCTTTGACAATCAAGAAATCATTGAAGTATTTTAGTACTCTATGAATTTTGAAAGAGTTTTGAAGATGTGTCAGCATGGGTTAGAATTAATTTTCTTTTAGGGCCTTGAACACTCTTAGTTCTTCAGGTTTAAAGTTTTTTTTTGTGGAGAAGTCTACTGTAATTCTAAGGAGTACTTGATAAGTGATTCCTCTTCTGTCTCCTTTCACTGGTATTAAAATTCTGCTCTCTTATTGGATTTCTGTAATTTTAACCATGATATATTGTGGAGAGGTACCTTTTTCAGTGGTGGGTATGTGTGTTTCTATATGCCTTGCTTACCCATAGGTTAAATTAATTTCTCCCATTTGGAAAGTGTCTGCTGTTATTTAGTAAACAGGCTTTTTATGCTAATTGTGCTATCTTCTGGTTTTTTACTAATTCCAAGTAACTTTACTCTTATTTGCATCTCCTGTTCAGTGTTGGATCCAATTTGTAATGTTCTTTTGAATTTATTACTCACTACCTGGTGACTGATAGCCCTACTGTCTTCTACTTCTGACATTTGATCTCCATGTTGATCACTTGTGCTGCCCTTGCTTTCTATAGAAGTTTTAATCTCCTGAGTTTCTCTTTGGAGCCCTTGTGTGGAGCCCTTTTGTATACTATTCGTGTATATTTTGTATCATACTGTCTAATTATTATATTATCCATTCTATGGCCTTGCTGATGATTTTGGTTAACTGGCCTATTATGTTATGATTTTTATATCTTTCTGCCAAATGCCTTACATAATTATATGTTTTTACCTCCTTTAATATCAATTCAGATAATTCGGGTGTGTGGCTCTAGGCTTCCTCCCCTGAGATCTGCTTTGGGGCAATTAGAAATTTCTGGAGGCATTTTGTTGGCTCATCTTTGTATGTCTCTATTTTTTATTTGTTTTTTGTATTGAGGATTATGGCTTAATGGAAACCTTTGTGTTTAAAGCTTTAGTGGAAAGTTTGTTTCTGGTATGCAGACTTGTGTTGGGCGCAGAAAGGAAAACTCAGACACACCTTGCCTTCTTCGTAGAAGGAGAGATCTCGCTTTATTGCGGAAGCACAGCAGTTTTTATAGTATAGCTAAGCCAATCATCAGCAGCCACATACAAGCGTACAGCCAATCATGCTCTGTTGCCAGGCAGCCCCCTCATTCTCTCCGGATCGACAGACAGGGCAGGGCCACACTCTACTTCCTGTTATTCCAAACATACCAAGGCGGAACCCACAAGGAGCGCCAAGCTGTTACATTGTTACCCAGGGATCCCGAGCTGCTGCTTGCACGACTCCCAACAGACTTGTTCAATATCTGCTCCTGAGTGGTGTCTTGTAGGACTTGCAAAATGCTGATCTTAACTCTTTCCTAAGACCCAACCACCACTGTGTACTTGAGGTGGAAGCCTGCAGTATATTTGGCCAAGTATACAGTCTTCCATGAATGGGCCACACTATTGTTAATGACTCCAGAGCAATCCAGACATTGGCACTTACAGAAACCCAACTAATAGCAGTACTGATGGCACATTGTCTACAGTAATAAAATCAGCACCAATTATAATATCAAATACAAACTGAATATAAGGATCAGTGGCATAAGCCCCATTTCCATAGAAAGGAGATCTATAGTAATAGTAGAACACTAAGACATACCAAATATTAGCCTACCATTGACCTAGAGTATGTATTTACTACATGGAACAACTTTACCTCTACTCACAAGAGCACACTCTTCAATACCAATACCAAATAGGTAACTAGATATTCATAAAGTTTGGTTGCTGTACTAGTAAAGATGCAGGGGACAGAGAACAAGAGACTAAGCAAGCAAAATTTGAAAAATGAGTCAATCAATTCAGAAATGGAACAGAGAAATGTAAGGTGAGTGGTTCAATTGATGAGTAAAAGGAAGTTAATAGTAATGTAAGTTAAGAGGTGCTGAAAAGAACAGACAAATAGAATGAAAAATATAGAACAAATGCAGAAGATTAAGAAAAAGGAAGGACAGAAGTTAAAGGGAAATGAGAAATGGAAAAAAGACAGCAAAAGAAGGGAAAAAATGGGGAGAAAATCTATAAAGCTCCAAAAGGGCAATGAAGAAAAGATACAAATAATACAAAATAGAAAAAAATTGAGTCAAAAATTATTCCTGTCATTGATGTGCAGTTTCTTCCCAAGATTTGTAATCCTGGGATGCAGCTAGTCATGATTCCTAGTACTCAGGTTCAGTGCGTGGCTGTAGGGCCCACGGATTTTCCAGGTGCCGTCCCTGCTCCCGAGGGCATTTCTGTCCAGGCCACTGCGCATGTGCTTTCTATTTGCCACCTAACATAACTTATTTAATGCATTACCTTTAATAAGATAATGCAGTTTAAAGTGTACTATTATTGTGCTATTATTTTAGGACACTGAATTAATAGGTCCCAGAAAAGAGTTATGATTATAATGTCCATATTCTCTACTGGAACAGTAAAGGATACACTTAAACTCAGCAGAGACCATGTGTCTTTGATAAGATGTGTGAAGAATGGAGACTAAATGGAAGATCAGGCTTCAGTGCCATAAAGTGGAACCTCTACCCGCTGTTGTGAAAGATGGAGCCAAAAATATTTAAAATGGTTCTTTCCATTCAACTGTATTTGTTATAGTTTTCAGGTTTTATTTCTTCTTTTGGCTTCCTGCACTAGGGAGACAATATGGTGGAACTTAAGGATTAAACAACAAAGAGGGGAGAAAGGAAAAAGTAGGAGGAAAACATGCAAGTATATATATATATACAAGAAGGCTGAGGTGATTGTACTTACAATTTCTATCAGTTTTCTGAAAATTACAGCTGATGTGTAGAATCCTAACCTTGACTAACTGTGCATGTTGATATCTGCGACCTAAGCAACTACAATGAGGCAAAAACCATGTCTGAAATATCTGTCATCTTGGTCTTCAAATTGAGTAGTACTTCTAATGCCACGTCAATTATAACTATGCTGTCTTTAAATTGCTTTTTTTTGTTTTGTTTTGTTTTGGCAGAACCATTGATTGAACTCAAGACCTTGCCAGCCAGGCACCTGTTCTACTGTGCTATCTCCCTGGTCCCAAATCTGAAGCACATCTGGTCCCAAGTACTTTGCTGTTTTTTGTTTGTTTTTTGTTTTTTGTTTTTTGTGGTGTCAGGGATCAAGCTCAGGACCTTGTACTTGCCAGGCAAGCACTAGTTCCACTGACCTCTTTCCTCAACATCCCCAAATTACTTATAAAAAGATCATAAAATAAAAAAGAGACAAGAAGAAAAATGGGAGATTTCTTGAAAGTATGAGGCAATGTTCAATCATATGTGGAATCTTACATAATCTCTTACTCTGCTCAACAGATGTGACCATAAAAATATAATGTAGCAATGTTTGTCTCAGGTATTCTTGTTTTAAAAATCTGTAACATAAGTATTATTGTTGTTAACTTGCTTCTGTGTTTGTTTTGTTTTTCTTGCTGTTGTTTTTACTGTTCATAATAAAAGAATTATAAAAACAAAAAAATACTTAAATGGTATTACCTGTATGGCTAACAAGACATAGGTGATAAAAATGAGCCCTGAGCCTTAAGGTGCTTTCTCTCTGGCAGCCCTAGGGGCCCTGGTGTCATTTTCACCTACTACTCCTCACCTTCAAAGCCATGTGTGTGTATGTGTGTAGAGGACCACCTGAGTGACTTTCCTTGAAAGTGGAGCAATGGATTCCATTTTGGCTGAGCCTGATTCTATTTCCATGTATTTATATGTACAGATCTGGGTGAGACTTTTTCTTACTCTTCAAATGGCTCTGAAGAACGCATACAGACGTAGCCAAAGTACTAGTGGTGGTCTTTGAAGACAGCAGGAGTGCCTCCCTGGAACCCGCCACCTGCTGCTGCCTAATGTCAGCCAGGTGCACATGGCATGAAAAGCCAGTGCTGCATACTATCCACTGGGATTGAACCTCTAGAGAGAGGCTATGACTTTCTGGGGCCTGAAAGATTACACACAGCAGAGCTGAAGCACTGACCCCTAAAATATTAGCTATTATCTCAATTGTATAATGCAGATTACTTTTTCTATGTATCTTTCCATCTGCATATCATAGAAATGAAAGCTGGATTTAGCCCAGCTCGTGGTATTCAACCTATTTGTCACCATTCTCACAGAATCTCCTCCTCAAGACACTCGTTTCTTCATGAAATGAAACCTGGGTTCAGGCTTGGGGCAAGGCCTTTGTTTCGGATAGCCATCATCATGGCTAGACTTAGTCCCCTTACTTTCCCATAACTGCAAATATTCCACAGTGCCTTTATTCTCACAATGGGTTGCACGCGCAGTGGGAGATTGGAATTAGACGAGATCGGGCGCGTTCAGGGTGGTATGGCCGTAGACAGGAGATTGGAATTAGATCACTAGAATTCCAGTAATTTTACATGGCATTACAAATATAAACTTCTAGGATGGGCGACAAGGAACAGAAAGTGCTTTCTATAAATGTGTCTCTGGGCAATTGGTGCCAGTATTTTCTGGCTGCTTCTGTCACCTGCTGAATAGGCTGGAAGCTTCAATACTGATTACTAATAATTCTGCCCTCCCCACCATGGCAGTGCTCTGGACTGTCGCTTCTAACCTTCTCGAGGAGCGGTTGAAACTCTACCCTTAAAAGCAGAGGTTGCGCAGGGACTGGAGCACATTGGTGATATCCCCAATCCCCAAACACAACAGGCCATGGTTGCCTCTGCCACACCACCACCAATCTCTGGGATAGCAGGGGCAGTTGAGGGCTGCCCATGAAGCAGCTGCTACTCCACAGTTGGGCTCAACTGTCACCGTCACAGCTTTAAATATCTTTGCGTGATACTTGTCTTGGGTACAGTGATTTTGAAATGCAGGCCCATTTCCCATGACTCTCTCCTGCAGCTACTTATGACAATGAACAGCCTGATGGCCTGACTGTGAGCTGCAGGAATATCCCTCCTCAGCTGCAATGTGGGTGTCAGAATAAAATGGATTGTCCTCATATTCATCCTGACACTGCTGGATGCATCAAAATCAAATCAAGAGGGTCCTAAACTGAAATCTCACAAGACTGCACATGAATACCAAAGCCTAAAGCAGATCCAAATCTCTAGCAACAGTGCTGTCAGTGTATAGTACCTAAATTTGTATCAAAATGCTTCAGTGTACAGTATTTTTGCAAGGAGCTGGAAATTTCTACTACCAGTGCTTATGCCAGTAGTCTATTAAGTAGATGAAATTTTAAGACAGCAGTGTGGTGAACATTTTAATTCCTTTTAAAAATAGCATGGTGAATATTACTTAAGACCTGTTTATTACGCTAAGGAATTAGAAGGTGGGTTTCAATTTGATTTCCTACATAGCCATCCAGGAGAATCTAATGTTAGCAGAAATCAAATATGGCATATGAATTTCAAGTAGTTATGATGAGTTAATATTTTTGGAAATGTTAACAGCATTTTCTTATAAAATACCTAGGAATAATTGTACTCCTGATACATTTTTCCCTGTTATAGTCTATACTTCGTGTGTGTGTGTGTGTGTGTGTGTGTGTGTGTGTGTGTGTGTGTAATGACTTTCATATAGGACTACATATAAATACTAGCATGGAATTTTTTTCCTGGTTATGCTGAAATTGTAGTGGTTTGCACATTTTTTTTTTTTCAAATACTTCAAAAGATATTTTCCAACATGACTTTTTTAGCATGGAAAATGGTGAGCACTTCCTCTTTTATACTATTCTGCTTGAAATGAGATTTGTATTTGCTTTTACTATGGCATTTAACCATATTTAACTATGCTTATTTTTAAACTTAAACATGTTTTCAAAATTGTAATTCCCCTGTAGGCTGCTTCCTATATATTTATTAAGGTGCTATGTTGTTAATGAATAGAAAAAAATGTTAATCTCATTGGATGTTGCTGTTATTAACAAAAATGGGGAAGGAAGAGCTTTACCTACTTACATTTTTAGGTTTATTTTCACTTGCATTAAACACATACCAGACATCTTGTGTTCTTTTAAAATCATTATTTCAAAGAGGTACTGTTTGGTTTCATGACGTTCCTCAAGTTTCACTAGTAATCTAGTATGCGATTGTGGGCGTGTCAGGGCCAGAGGCTATGCTCACTGCCATTCCTGAGGAGCACCTTTAGAGCACACTCCAGGAGGCAGAACGCCAAGCATATTTGGCTGGTGGTCATGGGCAGAAGAGCAGCCCTGTCCTGCCCCACAATTTGCCTATTCATGTCCTTCCCTACCCTCAGCTGATATATTCAGGTGATTCCTCAACAAACCGGACCAGTGTCATCAGTCTGGCCTCCGGAGTCCTCCGTCGTACTCACCACATGTAAATGTTGCAAGCAGTTTTCAGATAAGTCTATTGAACTATGTTAGTACTGGAAGCCTCCTAGTATATAGTAGTAGTAGTACATCCCTATGTATTTAGATTAAAATCTGACCAAGTTAGATCTGATTCTTGATTTCTGTTTTTGGGATGGGTCTTATTTCCTGAATCTTGATTTCTGAGACCGTCTAACTATTTTGCTCAAATATCCAGATAGCTAGAACCCTACTTTTAGTATAAAGTTGTTGCTTTAGTGTTGTGAAGATGGAAATAAAGTTGATTTTGTCAGTGTTCAGCAAAATTCTGTGTGGTATCAATATTAGGGTATTTTTCTGGAAGGCCTCTTTGGGACTGAAAATACATATTTTTCTCCTAACAGAATTCAATTACTTCACCAGAAGACAAAGAGTAAAATTGAGTCAAATTAGTTTGCTAGGTTTCATCAGTGCAAGAAAGAGATAGGAAAGATGAAAGAAGCCTTTATTAACTCCAAAGCAGGGAGGGGGTTCAAGGGCAGATGGGAAAATCCTCTACCATGAGGCAAAGAAAGTTTTATGGACTTGTGCCAGGGGTGGAGTGAGAGGGGCACTTTCAGTCACATGGAAGGATCTGACTGCAGTCTCTCCTGTGTGTGCAGGAAAGGTGAGAGGAAAGAGATTGTATCTAGGGCCAGACGGGAAGCACGGGGAGTGGCGATTGGGAAGGTCAGCTGCTGTTTTAAGGGCTTCAGCCATGGTAGATGATAGCCATAATAATTCAGCAATTCAGACTAGGGCCGGAGGATATCACTTATTTTACTACTACTACTACTACTATTGTATTTAGTACAGGGTCTACTGGGTCTCACTGAATAGATCAGACTTGTAGTGTTTCTGTTTTAAGCTTCCAACTGCTGGGAAGGTGTGCAGCACCACGCCCAGGCTCAATCTCTGTCTCAGAGCACCCCCGGGCAGGCCCACCACAGCACACTGGGGACAGAACCCAGGCCCCTGCGCTCTGCCTAAGCAGATGCTTTAGTCCTCTGAACTATCAGGCAGGCCCAACTGTTAGTTTCAAATAGTGTACTTTTTAATAAATTCAGTAATTACTGTTTTCTTAGTGTGATCTTGAAAAGTTTCATGGTGTCTATCTTTTACTTTAACTGCCACTCAAGCGTCTTTATAAATTATAAGTCCTATCAACAAGATTGATTTTGTGAAATGAAATATTTTTCATAGCAGTAGGTTTACACTAATGTATTTGAACAGTTAGCACATAGACCCAAAAGTGTACTTAAAATGTTAGACCTAGGGTGAATTACCAATTCAAGAAGAATCAAATGTCAAGAATTATTGCTCATCTATGATTTTGGTATACATATTTTATACTGAAACATTATAGTAATGAAAATGAATCTGTAATTACAGTTTCCAATTTTAATTTTGCAATTTAGATTTCAGATAACGAGCAAATTTCTTTCTGCTTTTGTTTCAAATTTGTATGAACATTCCTGAGTGATAAATTGAATTCCCTCCCGATAAACACTTCCTAGTCATTCGTTCTGTTAAATTAAGTGGCAGGTGAGCACATAATTTCATTTACTATAGGTCTGATTTTAGAAATGATTAAACCCTTTTTATTTTTAATCTCACTTTCCACTTACATGGCTTAAGATACACATTAAATTCCCTTTCTTATGTTAGAAAACAGACACATAATATTTTAGATTCTAATGGGATGTACCTGTAGCTTCTGTTGATTCAATGTTGTTTGATTTAGGTACCAGAAATTCTGCATGGAAAGCAAATGGTCTACCACTGAGCTACATTGCCAACACCGAGACAACCTCTACTAAATTGCGCAGGCTAGCCTTGAGCTACAGAGCCTTCTAGTAAGTCCCCATGTAGCTGAGATTACAGATTCTGGCTGCACTACTTTTTGTGGCATATTCATTACAAGTCTTCATTGTGGCTTAGTTTTTCCTATTGCTACTGGTTTCTTTTGATTGTTCTCTTTTTCCTTTTTTCCTGTTAACCTTTAGTAGTTTGTAAAAGGCCTTTCCCTTAACTTCACAGAAAACCGTAGATGTTTTCAGAAGTAGAACTGGACTAGGAGAATTCAAAAAGTGTATGTAAAAGTGATCTTCTTAGTGTACTAGTTTGACTAATAAGATACCCTCTTAGACTTTGGAAGACCCCTCCTCAGTGTTGATTTGCCTGCCTTGAGTTCAAATCAAAATGCCTCTGTACCCAGATCTGGATGGGAAAATGATCTTAGAAGGTTTTATTTCTAAAAAAAGATTATTAGAAATCTGAATCCTAAAATAATACCTAAGTCATAGTGAGTCTAAATAGATCTAATGTTCTTGTTTTATAAGTGTACAGCAAGTAACTTCTGAGATTATTATAACGATATTCAATGCTGTACCTTCTGGGCTTCTGGAGAGAATATGGGTTTGGAATGTACTTAAGCTGAAAGCAAAATTTTATACATTAAGTCGTATGACAGTGATACGACTTATGTATCTTTTCTTTTCTTTTTTTTTTGGTGGAACCAGGGATTGAACTCAGACCATTATGCTTGCCAGGGAAGCACTTATCCCACTGAGCCATCTCCCCAGCCCCTAAATGTCTAGTTATTGTCCTTTTTTAGTTTTTTTTTTTCAATACCAGGGATTGAACTCAGGACCTTGTGCTTGCCAGACAAGTGCTTATTCTCCTGAGCTATCTCCCCGGCCACGACTTATGTATCTTAATGCTTCCTTGGCAATATAGAAATGAATTCAAAATGACCAGAACTATTATAATCAAATAAAAAAAGAATCAAATAACTCATTTTCTCAGCCTATGCATAATTAAAAGGGGAAAGGGGAAACCCTCACTAAGGAATGAAGATAGGTAGAATTTGCTGTGTCTAAGCTTCAAGTTCATTACTATAATTAGAAAATGTTTCATAATGTCAAATTAGGCTACCATGATCCATTTGTAAGATGAAATATTATCTAACAATAATGAGGATATTTTGTATAGTTACATTTCAAGACTAAACATAAGATGAAATTTCACACTTACTGAAGTTGCATAAAATTGGAGATTTTTAAAAAATCATCATTAGGCAATGTCCCCTTTGATTTCACACAATCTTATTAAATATAGTCAAATATTGCAGGATACAAGATAACACAGCTATTCTTACACACTGAAATTTATTTAATAAGCAGTAATCAAGTATCAGGCAGCACAAAATTATCAATTGAGGCCTGATTTTTTTTTTCACTGAGAACTGATATGTCCTTGCAGTTATTTTTCTCTTCGACATAAAAGGAAGTTTCTGGGAGTGGGGCATGCTGGCACACGCATGTAATCCCAGCACTTGGGAGGCTAAGATTGGAGGATAATTGCTAGTTCTAGACCAGCCTGGGCTACAGAGTGAACTCAAACCCAGGCTGGGCTGCATAGCATAGCCTATCTCAAAAAGACCAAAAGAAAAAGCTATTGTATTAAACAATTTGTCAAAAAAAATTGCATGGTTTCAAATAGCTCCATATATTTATAGTTAAGTAATGAAAAGGAAATAAAAATGTGATCCTCACCTTTAAAAGTTTTCAGCCCTAACCAGTGGACTAGAGCTACCTAAACACTGAAATTAGAAATTTATTCGAGGCTTTGAGGATATTATACAAAGTCAGATTATGCATAAATTCTGTGAGTTGCATGAATGTTTCCACACAGTGGTAGATAAGGATTCAGAATGTCAGGAGGAAGGAATACAAAAATTATTTTAGGCAAGGAAAAATAATATGGGTATAATTACGGCAAGGAGAATTGTAGTACTCATTTGAAGAATACTACAGAAGTGGTTGGCCTACTCATTCTAGTTAAATTGGAAGGAAAGATAAAGCAATTTGTTAGAGAGTCTTGCCTATAAACCTGAGGTATCTGCACAGGATTCAGTTAGGGATCATCGTCAGGTCATGAGACCCTGGCGGGAAGAAAATGTGGCTGTTTCCATGTGGCGAATGGGCAGAGGTCTCCTGGATGGGAGCGAATTGAACCTTTCTAAGGAACTGCTAAGCATCCGTGTAATAAAGTAGACCCAAAGAAGAGTGTAAGGGTGGGAACTGGACGAAGACTTCCGGGCTCCTGTTTATAAGATATTAGGAAGTAACTAAGGAAGACAGGGTTTACATGGAAAGCCTTGAGGACGTAAGACAGAGAATGCAAAATTCAGCATGGAAATGATACAGAAAAACTGAGTTTGCAAGTATGTCATGGGGTCGGGGAGATGGCTCAGTAGAATAATCACTTCCCTGGCAGTTGCAATGGCCTGGGTTCAATCCTCAGTTGATGTATGTCATGTTTTGTTTGTGTTATAATGCCATGTGGCAATGACTGCCTATGTGTCTTACCTTAGTGTGAAAATCTAATGCAAATTTATGTTTGATTTCCTGATGAGCTAATTCTTGTTGATTTCCTGATTTTTGTTACTGAATTAGATTCTATGTCTTTATTGGCCTTTTGACTTTGGCAGTTTGTTCTCTGTCAATGTTTCTCGATAATGGTCATCTTCTCGGGCAGTTTCATACTGGAAATGTGTCCAGTACGTTACAGGGTATTTAATATTCCTGGTCTCCTTCTACTAAATGCCAATGTTGCCTCTCCTGCCAGGGTGACAGCCCAGCCACTTCCCCACGCTTCCTTGTGTGCTTGCTTGGGGCTCACTGCACTTAGCCAGATCTCCTCCTTGGAAAAAAAAAACATTGAAGTAAGTGTTGCCATCTCAGGAGATTCCTGTCTCCTGATGTGTGTCATTTTTAAAAATATATGGAATCATTTGGTGAATATTTAAGATAGGTTTTTTATTTGAGAGGTTTTCTATCATTTTAATTTTCATGTGCTTCATTCCATTTCAGCAAGTATATGGTAGCTACTAAGGGCTGGGAACCCTGTACAAAGGCACAAAATTTACTTTTGTAGCTGCTGCAGACTTTGAAGAAAGATCATGAAAACTATTTTTTTTTTCACTTTGGCTTTGAGATTAGGTTATTCTCAAACACTGCTTGCTAGCTCATAGATCATGCTTGTGCTCACTCCCCCGGCACATAAGGAGCGCACAGCTCACAGCAACCCTCCTGTTATGATAGCGAGCTCACATATGGCAATGCTGGCCTTTGCCAGGGTAATGCAATGGCTCAGGGCACAAAGCTACTGAGGACCAGGATGTAAACCTTTCAGAGCCTCAAGGCTTCCAGAGCCCCAACTCTAGCAGGAGGACACCCAGAGGGAAGCCAGGAGGGACCGGACCAGAGAAGCAAGCAGAGGAGCAGATCGCAAATGCCCATGAGCATGAGGCAGGGATACCATCTTGTTACCAGCTCTGGGGGTAATTGAAGCCATAGCCCCAGAGTTACCTCCCGTCATCATCTGAACCCCAGGGGAAGGGCCTGTTCCCTTGCCTCTCTGTCCTCAGGTTCCCACCCCATCCTGCTAATACTCAACCTTCACCTGCCCAGTAGTCATTCAGGAATGAGCCAGAGAAGAAACATGTGCCAGTAGACAGACCACTCAGGAAGAGAAATACAGCAGATGAAGTGGAATTCCTTTCTAGTGGGTACCGGGAATCACATGCACTTTCCACAGACAGGAGTCTTCAGTCCAAGCCAATGAATTCTCCTTGAGGCCAGAGATGCCTGTCAGACCCATGCAGGTGCACAGGGGTTGGGTTGTCCCACCTCACCAGGACCCTTGGGCTCAATGTGACTCTCTATATGACAGCTCCATCCTGATACTCTGCTGGCATCCACAGCACCTTGATTGCTGATTGTAACATGGTGTTTTCACATGAGGCAAGTTAGAAAACACAGATAATAGCTGCTCACTTAACACAAGGTGCTCAGCTTGGGGTAGCTGAGTGTAAGAGGCATTGGGAGAAGAGGTAGCAGGGTTACCTTCTCACCTACACAGTGGGGATTTGCCCAGAGCTTTGTAGTCTTGGGCACATAAGCAATTGGCAACAGTTTCATTGTCCTAGTAATGCCACCAACCACTGACACTGCCCATGGAGAAAGCCCACAGCAGAAATAGATAAGCAGATGTTGCCCAGCTTCAGGACCTGGCCAGTGAGGCCTAGAAGTTGGTCAACAGTTCAGGGGCCAAAGGCAGTACCTACAGGGCCTTCAGCAGGCCTGCAAAATCCTAGGCAGCATACTTGTCCCAGAGCCTGTAGGACGGGCCCCCACCCGCCCAGAGAAGAAAACAGGAGCTGCCATCAGAACAGGGTAGGAGCGGAGGAACAGGAATGGGCACTCTCATGCTCCCAGCCCTGCCCTGCTGTGTTGCTCAGGACTCCAGGCAGAAGGATCCCCACCTAGTCCAAGGGCTGAGAGTCTCAGATATGCTGGGTGCCTTCGTCTCCAGGGGAAGTCAAGAAATCCACCTTCCCTGGAGCCCCACACATAGATGGGGCTCCTCTTCTTCAGGCACAACAGCACTGAGCTGTCACCCACCAGCCTGTGGGACAGAAAGGGTGGAGGTGAGCAGCTGGGAGATGAAGGTGCCTGGGCTGCTTCTGGGGCAAGCATGCAAGCTCTGGGAGCTTAAACCAAGCAACAGGGCACAGGCCTGAATCCTCTTGCTGTGAGAGACAGGAGGTTGACAAGTATGCACCCAGTCTGAGCAACTTAGTGACTTTGTAAGACCCTGACTCAAAAAGAGAATTTAAAAAGGCTAGAATGTAGCTCAGAGCCCTGGCTTTAAGGCCCAGTATCTACCTATGACTAACCCCAACAGACTGGGGTGTTTGTAACTGGGGAACTAAAAAGCAACCCCAGGCTAGCAAAAGATGTTCACAGGAGAAAAGATGTTCCAGGCAGGGACATCTGACTTTTCCCCTTTCCCCTGCCTCTCCAGCCAAGAGACCTAAATGGGGAAGAACATCTTCTAGGGACAGAGTTTTTATACATTTATAAAGACGAGGGCAGGGCAGGACCTGAGGAGCTGTTCCCACTCACTGCAGGAAGACCAGGTCCTCAGGCCCCTCCAGCCCTGCTCCAAGGCTCCTGACCTCAGCCCCTGCCCCTGGAAAGGTGGTGCTTCCAGGCCAGTCCAAAGGATGACTCCTCCTCCTTCTCCAGTCCTACTTTGCACCCCAATACTGATAGAACACACATGTGCTCCTCTCCTGCAGCAGGTGAGACTCCAGGGTGAGTCGAGGCAGCAGTGCCTCAGTGCCAGGCTGGGGGTCCTCATAGGGCCCTGGACCCAGTACCCAGTGCCATGGTCCCAGCTTTCCACGTGACTTCCTTCACTTCCCTGCTGAAGCCATTACTAGCACAGTTTCCTCAGGTGGAGGCAGAGAGAGCTAAGAGAAGATGTGGGATTCTATGATCCCTCCCTATTCGCCCTGGATACCTCACTGTCCTCCAGCCCCTTCCAGAGGACACATGATGCCCTATTGAAATAAAGATATGATACAAAAGCCTAATGTCCCAAGGGAGCGTGGAACTATACACAGTGCCCAAGAGCTGCTGTCTCTGACTTGCAAATCCTAGCAAGCCAGGATTCAAGGCTGCAGATAACAGCTTCTTCTGCTGGTGCCCTCTTCTTTGATCCTTTGCCTGGGATGTTGTCAGCCAGCATTTGTATAAACCTAGTGTTAGGCAAATGGTGAAATCCATAAAGAAAGTAGTAGTTTGTGTTCACCAAAGTAATGATGCCCATTCCATAGCTTGCCTTTAGCCCTCAAATGTGAGTTGCTTCTGTGGTTCTGGGTTCACTTGCAGAGAGACTCTCAGTGAGACCTCTGAAGCTATATTTATCGGGTCTTCTCATTTATTTTGGCACAGACTCAGTGTGCAACATGGGGCAGAGAAGACAGCCAGGGCTGAGTTAAGAGAGAACTAACCACGTGGGCAAACTAAGCTCAGAGTATGTGAGAGCACCTAGAAAAGCTCAGACTAATGGGAAATCCCACCTCAGTAGAAAATGAATGTCTGTCTTATGCAGAACTGACTCAAAGGACCAGGAGTGAAGGTGTAGCCAAAGAGTTTCTAGGAAATATTTTCCCTTATGAAAATGTATTATTATTGGTTTCAGCCTAAGGGAAAGGCTGCTTTAAACTTAAAAGTTTATGTCAGAAGTTGTTGACTTGAGCCTTTTACAGCTCAACATATTAATATGGCTTTCCTTTTTGTATCTCATTTTTATTCTTTTCTGTTGGATGGTTAAGACCAAGATAAAGGAAGAGCTGTATAACAAAAAATGTAACTGTATAGTCATGCGGAGAACCCACTACTGTTATAGACTACTAGACTATACTGGATTACTTTGCTGAATTAATGCTCCTAGAATATATTAATGGCAATGGAATCACCATCTCTGACAAAAGTGAACAAAAAGGAGGGGAGGAAGAATGCAGTTTTTTCGTAAGTCGGTCATTTAAAACTAATGATCAAAAGGGCAATGAACATGATCTTTTCCCACTGATAAATGTTAAGTATATGATCTTTACAAAGTAGTATGGCATGCCAGGGAGACCAGTGGCATAAGCAACGGCCTGGCAAGTACAAGGCCCTAAGTTTGGTCCTCAGTACAACATGCCATGCTGGGCCCATGCCACAGCAAGCTGGCTACTGTAGCTGGGCGTGGTAGCACATGCCTGTGATACTAGCACTGAGGCGGCTGAGGCAGAAGGGTCCTTTTGGTTCTGAGCTGTGTAGCGGGACTCTGTACAAATTAACAAGAAAAAAAAAGTATGAAACTATAAAAATGTACTAATGCTGGGCCAGGAAATAGCACAGTAGAATAAGCACTTGCCTGGCAAGCGCAGGGTCCTAAGTTCAATCTCCAGTACCACAAAAAAAAAATGTACTAATGCTGATATAGATTTTGGCTCCCAAAAGAAGACAAACTAGAGAAATACTAAAGAGAAGTTAATGTATGTCAACTTGAGTGCCTATTGAACATCACAATGTAATTGATTCTAAGGGGAAATTAAGTTTTTTCACCTTTGAAAAAAAAACAAACTTAAGAGTTTAGAAACAAGTTATGAAAGCTGTACTCAGAACACATCAACAAGGAGAACCTGTCCCTTGAAGTGTGTGGTCTTTGTGTAATCTTGTCTCCTTGGCTTTGGAGCCCCTGCAGTCTGACTCTGAGGAATGGAGTCTGCAGCCCAGAGCAATCAGTTCCCACATGGAAGCTTCGGTGCCTGGTACTCGCTTCCCTGGACCTTATGAGTCAGCAGATGAAGAGATGAAGGCACCTTCTAAAACGCTGCCTCTGATTCCTCAGGCTCAGGAAGGTAGCTCCGTAAGGTTCCATCTGATGAGGACACTGTGGAGCATAAAGGCAACCCAACATCTCTTAATTTGTAAAGCAAACATTTCTGCCTCTTCAGCCTCTGTCCTCTTGATTCTGAGGACTTTTCAGTTGCTCAGGGGGATGAGTTGGGAAAGAGACAAATAATACCTGGGTGTTATCCCGCCATATCGAACTTTTGACAAAATTAATATCCAAATTGGTAGAGCGATTAAATGTTTCAAGTCTCTACCTTCAATGCTTGCTAAAATTCAACCTCTGCTTCCTCCCTCAACTGGTCCCTCTGCTCCCCCATTGAGCATAAACACCCTGTCTTGGCTGCTGGGCCTAAGAGTGCAGTGACTTATCCATCTCCAGGGAGAGTGCAGGAGTATTCTGAGGGAGATGAATGCAATGTGTTTTCTTGTAACAAATTCTTTAATGTAAACATTCATTGTATATTTTGATCACAGCTCAGATGTTGTTTTCTGATAATACTATTCACAGTATTTATGATTGATGCCGTATCACAGACTACCCCACATAACACTTACCATCATTATTTTAAAATGTATATCATGAAATAATTTAAAAACAAAAAGGAAAATATCCTAAGTAGCATCTCCCCAAATCTGTACTCACTGTAACTTACACCTTTAATTACTCTAAAATAAATATAATACACAGCCCCATGCATAAAATATGTATTCAGAGAATACATATAGGTATTTTTTTGCACACCAGAATAATTGCCATTAGTGTTGGGTCATAAAGAAGTCAGTTTCCATTTTTCTTTTTTTTTTCTATTTAACGCAGAATTTATATGGTCTTCAGGGTCTCACTACACAGATCAGACTTGTAGCGATTCTCCCGTTTTCAGCTTCCCAAGTGCAAGGATTACAGGTGTGTGATACCACACCCACTCTCCATCAGCATCTCAGCAGGCCTGGGATGGAACCTCTGACTCCTGCATCTGCCTAAGCAGGTGCTTTAATCCACTGAGCTATCAGGCAGGCCTAAGTTTCTACATTTCCTGACACATCCTCTCAGGGTTTTTCTCTGGAGGAGGAAAAGCTACTTTTAAATTTTTCATATCTGTATTTCAGCTGTTGAAATTTTGATCAACACACTACTTTCATCTCCATAAACATTGAAGGGAAAATAAGTTTGTAAGAAATCTGTTTGTGTCATGCCTGTTTACTGAAAATCTACAAGAACTACAGACCATGTGACATGCGAATAAGATGAAGAACAAACTAATCCTAGAATGAATTGAGCAACTACGAACCATAAATTTCATAAGGGTGGAGACTCAAGCACCCAGGGAAACCCGGGCTTTTCATTATATAGTGACTTTTGAGTCTGTACAAACATTCCATGTAGCCTGTGGAGTGCTCTGGGTTGCCATTTATTAAGTTTGTGTCTGCTGTCCACAAATGGTAGTACGTGCTATATGTTCTTTGGTGACCAGTAGTGCATTTCACATTGTCCTCTGGTTTCCAGCTATTCCCATTAACTGGGACTTTAACAAAGGGATATATGTGTCTCCCGTGCTGCCTGGGATCAGCCATAAGCTGCACCTGCTGGTATCCTGTATCCTCCAGGAACATCCTAATGCCCAATCTGGGTTGTGGGCCGAATTAGATTAAATAGAAGATTTTACTAGTCCACATTGCACTCATAACATACTTCACGGCATCCATGGGTTCCCAGGTGTGACTTCCCTGCCTGGTGCTCCCAAAGAGATGTGCTGTTGTGTGGCCTGGGGTTCCTGGAGGTATCTCCATCCAGCCTTCCTGGCCTTGGCCAATGCCATGGGCACAAACAGTGCTAGGTCATAGGTATATGTGGGTCATGCATGCCAGGGCTATGCTGACTGAATGTGGTGACTGGCCTGCTCGCCCAGCATGCCTGTCCTAGGCCATTGCAAATAGGACTGCTCTCCTACTGGGACATGAGGTTTGAGTGGCAGGGAAAAAGCCAGCAGCCTACTGCTGGGTCTACATGCTCATCATAGTGCTGTTCTCCCTTCACAGACTTTTCCTACCAGTGGTCAACCACAAATATATCATGGGATAGCAGGTTTCCCCCATGAATCCCAGCATGACTCAGGTGGGGTATTATGGGAGTAGGGTAGGGACCAGATGCTGGCTGAGCTAGGATCCCAGTCATCTCACATATCAGGGAGCAATGGTCTCAAGGGTTGCCTGACAACTCAAGGCCAAGGGAAACCTCTAATCACAAAGTGGTAGCTCTGTTCCCTAGGGGCCCAGTAGGACCACGTGCTTTCAAGGCTCAGTGAATCCTACATTTTGAGATGGAACTCGTGAGGAAATATGTGTATACAAAATACACTACCAGTGAGGGGTGATTCAGCCTTTATTACTGGATCTCAAATGTGGGGACTTTAGCCTAGAGCGTATGGACTCAGTACTGCGTTTCCTGAGAACCTGCCTCTGCACACACAGCTCGGCTGCCTGAATGCCCTCTTAGGTGCCTGAAACTCCGTACTCCAGCAGGTGATGGGGATAGAAGGGGGGCTTTGTATGCCTCAGAGTGGCGATCTGTACATGGATGTCCTAGCTCGAGGAATCCCCAATAGGGCCCTGAGGAAGGCCCATGAGTGGAGCTGTGGAGTGAGCCTGAGCTGGCCCAAGCAAGGTTCTGGGTTACTAGGGTAAGAAAAAGGGTGAGGAAAGGTTCTACATAGGAGGGTCTGAGCTGATGAGATTGGTTTCAAGCACAAGCCAGCAGACTTCTCTGTTAGGCCAGCAACTTCTAGGTGCTGTTTTGAAGATTTTTGAGGGGACCTGAGCCCTCATCCCACATCTGCGATCCTCTGTAACCAGTATCACTAGGCAGGAAGATGTTCTCACATTCTTGGTCAATCCCAGGAATGCCAGGAGCTTAGGAAGCACACAGAGAGAGGGTACATCTTTGTCCCAATCTGTCCTTCCCAGCTTTCTTTTGGGTTTTTGGACTTACACAATTCCTGGGATAAATGGATCAATGCACTCCTAATAGACAGGCTTCTCTGTGGGCCTAGGGTTCTCTACTGCCCATCACATGAGCGTGAGGGGCAAGATCATAGGAAGGGGCACAGACCACAGAGCTCTGGGCAGGGTATTCCCTGCAAATCTATGTGCAGCCTGTACCTTCCAAGGCTGCTGTGTCTCTGAGATGCTGTCAAACCTCTTTGTGGCTCACAGCTGTTCTCATGACCCTTTTCTTCCAGTCTGAAAGCTCCAGCACTCTGCCTCTCTTCTTGGATGCTAGAAGATGTTGTGGAGCACAGTGAGACACACAGCCCAACCAAACCTGGCTGACAGGAACAAACCTGGGCACACTGAGGCTGACAACAGAGATAAGGAGGACTTGGCCTGGGTCTGTGGGCCTCTGGGGTGTGCTCTGTACATTAGACACAGAGAAAGACACCTGGGCGGTCAACTGAAATGTAAGGGTATTCTATATGAGTAATCCCAGCACTGTAGGAACACGAGAAAGGATGAAGATAGGGCCACCCTGGACCAGAATGAATGGCCTGCAGCAGGTAGGTGAATCAGGTCCAGCACCAGCAGGTCCAGCTTCATCCACACAACAGACACGATAGCTGCAACACTGACAAGCAGCAGCACCGGTGGAGCACAAACAGGCGCACTGCTTGAGGAAGACCGACCAAAGAACCCTGCTACTGAACGGTGTCAGCTCCATGACCTCTAGGAGAGGCAAACTGTCTGGAAATGACACAAAGCAAGTGGGCTGCATGAAAACAGAAGACAGGAATTAAGAGCAACACCACAAGGAAGTTTCCCAGAGATGTGCACATGTGTCTCCATCAGTATATGATCATGTTCTCCATGGTCCTATACAAGCTTCACCTTGCAATGACCACTGCTGTCCCTGCTCACAGGATGTCACGCTGCTGACTACCCTAGCCTGTGACTCAGTATCTAGGTATTAACAATGAATCACTCTTGATCACCTGAAATTTGGAACCTATTATGAATCTTCCTGTCCTGGATATACATACACTACAATATAAAACTTTAATATCTTAAGGAAAATTATGATGGGTATTTTTGTCAACTTCTCCACACTTGCTAGTAGAACTGAAAAAAAAAAAATCAAATGACCCCATCATAGAAAATCATCCCAAAAATTGGCAGATGTATAAGACATGACATTTCAAAGGGATTGGACTCTTTGAATTGAAAAGCATATGTTGCACTGTGTCTATTTTTTATGTTATGGTATAAAAGTTTAGTAGCGTGTAGCAGTCATACTCAGATTTTCCAGTTTTTCTGTAGCTGTTTCTAAGAAACACAAAAATTTGTTCCAGTATGAAAAGAAGGGGAGGACATGATCTCATTAGATGGGAAAGCTTGGCTGTGAGCCCAGCATATGACCTCACTTCCTTGGTGACACATCCAAACAGACTTTAGAACCCAGTGGTCAACAGTCTTGTACAACTGCCATCCCAGGCACTTAGATGATGAGAGTGAGCAGCGAAGATGCTTTGCTGTTTTCCCAGACCTCCAGGAACCAGCAACAGGACCTCGCGCAGGAAGAGCACATGTGAACAAGTGAGAGGATGGTTCACTCGGCCTAGGCACTTCAGGAACCGCCCAGCTGTCACCAGAAGCACATGGCAGGGATCACCAGCCTCAGGCCCAGGACAGGTGAACCCAGACTCAGCCAGCAGCCACTCGGAGCCACTGAGTCCAGGACAAGTCCATTTAAGCCTGGCTACCACTGTGAGTCCCCTGCACAATCCCACCATGTCCTCAGTATAAGTTTAGTGTCGGGGAGTATAGGAGGGACAAGATCCTGTGGGAAATTCCTCCTTGGAAAAAGCATATAGTATGGCAGGCTGTGAGCCTGAGCTTCTGTCACATTGCCACTGAGGACAGGCCTGGCAGGAGGAGAAGGGCTGTGTTCAGTGGGAATCCATAAGTGTGGAGCAGGTCACTGTGGGGCTGGGTGCCATGTCCTAGACACTGGGACTCACAAAAATGTTTGCCAGGTCTAGCACAGGTGTTGGTGTGAGCAGAGGGGACTCTGCATGGAGGTCATCAAGGACAGAGAGGAACTTTGGGGTCAGAATACACCTTCACCACCTTTCCTCAGGGCACAGAGAGCAGTGAGCCTGTGCTCCTGCTCCCCAGAAATCTGGAATCTGGGTCCTCAACATCTACACACTGCGTGTCCTGCCTTTTCTTTGGCCAAGCATTGTGTCTGCCCACACATCAGTGTGTCAGCAATCAAAAAGGAACATGAACACATCTCCTTTAAATTATACATTTCCTGTATGATTCAAGGCTTCCATTTCAACTCAATATAACTCTAGGCCCCAAGAATCCACAAATTGCTGGTCTTGGGGCTAAATGGCATCCCAGGAAGGAGACGGTGACCTGAGCCATTCTACCTCAAAGGGCTAACAAACCCAGACCAGATCCTACTCTGGGCTCATTTCATTAGAAACCGAGAAACACTCTATGTGGCCACCATAACAAGCCTGATTTCATGGAAGCAGGTACCCTAAGCACTCTTGGGTTATTGTTCTCCATGTGTGGAATTCTATACACTCTATCCTCAGCTAAAAAGCTGGCCTGAACTTGCTAATACTCATAAGAGTTCCTTGAGAAATCTAAATTTTAACATGGGAATCTCTTTTATGCTGAGTCTCTCCTGTGCCCCCTTAAGTAAGCCTCAGTGAAAACCAAGGGGTTGGGCCCCCAAGTCCATGTCTCTACCTGATTCATCTCAGATTAGAAGTCAGTTGGCAGACAGCCTGGCTGAGATGGACACAAGGAGCACGGAGCCGGCCTTCCTGGACACCTCAAGGACCGAAGTCTCCACCCCACAGGGGCTGATGTTGAGGAGGTGAGTTCCATTCTCAAGCCCAGGGAGACTCGCGCACCTAGGATTCCAGTCCTGCACTGCGCAAGCTCCTTGCTCTCTCAGCCTCCATGACAATGCTCAACAGTCAGAGCTGAGTGGACTTTGTCTCAGGGTCACTGAGGCCGAGGTTGGGCTCTCTGCCAAGCGGTTACCAATACTCGGGTCCACAGATGATCTCCCCTCCCCCTCACCAACCTGCACTTGGGGAAGCTGTTCTGGACACTGCAAGGGAGATTGGAGAGTCGTCAGTGAGCTTCAGGGTTACCCAGAGCAGGAATTCCTAGGGTAGCAAAGGCCCATGGGCCTCAGACCCCATGGGAGAGCAGGTGAGTGCCTTCAAGCCATACACATCCCTGGGCCCATACTATGTGCTCATCCTTCCTGGGCATTGCCCATGATCTAATAGGCACAGCAGGTGCACACTGTGGTACTGTGACTTTCAGTTTTCATTATGGCTCGAAAAGACATCCAGTACAGCGACACAGATACTAGTCCCATCAAGGGAGCTGTTCGTGGCTCATGCCCTCCCTAGATGTGCACACACGCAGTGCACCAGGTACTCTCTAGAGGCCCATGGCTGGGCACAGCAAGGCTGCCTGAACAACAGACCGCAGAGGCTGGCTGCCTCCTACTGCCTCACACTTCAGACACTTAGGGAGCAGCATCCCTATGACATTGAATGTAAGGACACACCAGAACTGGTCTCTGTCTCTGAGCTGACCTAACAGTGGGGATGGGCAGGAGACTGGGAGAGGCCTCCCTGAGTAAGGCAGACTTGTAACACCACCAAGCAAGAACTCACTCCCAGGAAGTCTTCTCTGAGACTCTGGAGGCTCGTGGGACAGCACTGCCCCAGTGGGATGAGAGACTGTGGGGCTGACACCGCATTGACGGGGCAGGTTGAGGAGCATGGCCCCTGCAGTGTCCTGGCCGGTAGTTTGTGAGGAAAGTTCAGACTCTCACCTGCTGCCTCCCTGCTTCCCTAGCTCCACTTCTTCTGTCCTTGACTCAACACTGGAGCTGCACTCTCAGGACGATCCCCAGGCCAAGGTTCTCCTGGACCCGCTGGAGCCTCCTGAGCCCTCTGAGGCAGAGCCCTGGGGTAAGGTGGAGTGGGGTGCAGGACTGTGGCTCTGTGGGAGTGGATGGGCCTTGGGGCACAGCAAAGCTTCCAGCTGCTGGATGATGTAGGACCATGACACACACAACAGTCAGCTGGGATTAGCCTGGGAAGCCCTGCTGGGGCTGTGTTAGGGCTCTTTGCTGTCTCTGACATGTAGTGGGAAGACTTATCTCAGAAAGAACATGAACACTGCTGATCCTTTCTCCTCTTGCACCTGCAGGGCCAGCTCCAGCCCAAGCTGATGTGGGAGCCACAGATTTGGTGCCACCTCTGCCTGCAGCCTCCTCTCCAGCTGTGGCCCCACAGCAAGATGGTCCTCCTGGATCCTCTCCTCCACCAGCTGCACACCTGGAATCCTGGGGCCTCCTCAGCATGAGCCAGTCCTCAGAACTCTACCTGCAGGCAGCTCTGGACCCTCGCCTGCCATTTCCTTCTCTTCCTGACTTGCTCATTATTATACTTAGCACTGCTCTCATTTCCCAGAAATGAGATTGATAGAATTAATGTAAATAAAACATGTTTTTAGTCTTGTTCAAACTAACACCTTGGTGGCATTGAGCATGTGCTCAGTGCTGTGCCTTCTTCACTCTTGTACAGTTCAAAACATTTGCCTCCACTCTGCACCCATAGTTCTTTCTCTTTCTTTCCCCTGCCTCTAGAGCCTGACCACAGCTCAGTTCGTGGCTCTGAAGTTTCCCTCTTCTACAGTATTCACAGCATTGCACTGACTTTTCCATCTGAGCAGCAGATGGGGGAAGAGACTGTTTCATATTTCTCTCTCTAAAAGGGGAGAATCTTAGCAGATGCAGCAATTCCTCATTCATATATTCAGGGACACTTGGGGGAACATAGCTAAGGGAATGAGGAGCATTTGGAAATCAGTAATTTAATTTTGGTATTGATTGTGATTTGTTCATAAGCATATGCATGTCTTATCAAATTCTACTCTTCAGTCATAAACTGACCATTTTGCGTCTTTCATGTTAAGTAGACCAATACAGGCTTTGTTCTCATGCATCAGAACTGTGGGAGTGTCACAGCAAACTTCATGTTTTAGGGATTTCTTCTAAAATCTTATTAAGTTTTCTTGTATGGATTTTATTATATTAAACAGTCAGTACTTAAAGAGAAAAATGATCGCCTAAACCCACCATCCACGAAATCCAGCAATTCACGCTCCTGCCCAGGCCAGGGAGGCTGGTGGTGACCAAACAGCTCTCTGTGGGAAGAAACAAGTGCCCAAAAAAAAGGCAGTATGGCTGCTGACCATGCAGAGGTAGGGAGAACACTGTCACCCTGTAGTGCCACACGCCTCGGGGTGACTGAGCTTCACAATTAATGGGTATGTATTATGCAGTCGTAAATTGATATCTGGGAAGCAAGGCCCAGTGAGTGGTGAGGCCAGGCATAAAGCAAGGGATTCAGGTGGAGTAGACAAGGAGTGGGGTGAAAGCCTTGCTAGCACAGGGCTCAGCAAGCGCCCACAGGATTTAGGAAAGAATCCTCCAAGATCCTTTGCCAAAGGAACTTTTTTTTGGTCTTATTTTTACTATTTTCTTTTTTGGTACCGAGAATCGAACTCTGGACTTCGCACTTGCTAGGCAGGCACTGCACCACTGAGCTACATCCCTGGCCCAGCCTCCAAGATCCTTTGAACTTAGCCTAAACATCACATGTGTGAGAGCCTCCCAAGGCCACAAACACACACACACACACACACACACATCCCCAAACTATGTTGTCATGGGGATAAACATGGCAGAGTTCAGAGCAAAAGTGCTCTGATTTATGCACTCCTGAAGGCTCAAATTCTCTACTCATTCCTATGTAGAACTAGGCCTGGGATATGCACAAAAGGAGCATTAGGTTACTTGCTATTCTAGAGCTCAAAGGCAAGAGGAAGAGAGGAGAGGGACAAATATGCCAGGATGATCTACAAAGGGCAAGGAGACACACAGGGGAGCCCTAAGAGGCATGGTGTCCTGGCAAGCCTCATAAGGCCTGTCAGAAGGAGGATCGGGGTCTAAACGCAGGACCATATCCTCACAGGAGGGACCAGGCTACACAAGTGTGTCTCCACATGCGGCCAATAAGAGCAGAAGATGCTCATTCTCCCAATGCTGATCCACGCAGGCTCACTACGCTGAGATGTCCCGCATTTGCATCTACCTGGCAAGTTTTGAGGCAGGTGCTGAAGAGCACATGAGAGCCATGGGGGCAGTGTGGAGCCCAGGCCAGCAGGTCCCATCAGAGCTTCCAGGTGCAGGCCTGGGCCTCACAGGGCCTGGAATACAGTTTTATTGAACATGGAGATCTATTCAGTTTTTCAAGCTGTCTTTCCAAAACTGCCATTTACAGCACTGTTTCAATTATGAAGGACCTGGGATCTCACCAGATTTCATTCAGAAGGTGTGCTGTGTCAATGTGACACTGGGAAAATGGGGAAAGTTGTGGGATGCTTAGCTCCATCTGCCTGAGCCCACAGGATAAGATGCCAAGGACCCTGATCTGACAAATACATGATGGGAGGCGGATGCCTGCATGAGGGATCTCAGTTTTCATAATGAAGTGTCTCCCATGTCCACTGCACACATACACATATCTAAGTGGAACAAGACACAGATGGGATGACAGAGCAGAGCTAGCAGAGCTGACTTGGCCAACACATAAAGGAGTGTACCCCAGGGGGCAGAAATCAGAGCTCCTGTTCTGATTTTGCTCTCAAAGTGCTCTCTTGTCCAAGTTTTCTTTGGGATCAAGTGGGGCATGGCATTCACATGAACTTAGCAAGGTAAACTTGGCAAGCTTTTCCTTCTTCCTCTTCTAAATAAGTCATTTATAAACAAGAGAGCACATATTAGTAGCGTAAAGATAGTTCTGTAGCAGCAAAGAAAGCCATGGGTTGTCATTCCCAGCCCCAGAAGGGAGCAGTGAGTTTTGTTTAATTATAGAAAGGTCGAAAAAAGATGTTTCCTTAACTCAAACCAGACCACCTGACACAGAAGACTTAAAGGAAGGAGAGGCCCCTCCCAGCTGCCGGGGTCAGGGAGTGGGCAGATAAGTGGCTCAGAGATAGAGGCTGGGAGAAAGAGGCTCTGGGCCCTGCACTGGGAGACACAGCCATAGTTCCTGGGCCAGGTTTCTTCAGTGTCCCCTGGGCAATGAACGCTTTTCTTCCTCAGTTAAGAACTCAGAAAAAACAAAACTAATAGGTGGAAAAAGCTTGTGATAAAGGAGTCATGGATAAAAGTACAGTACAATGATATGAACATTTTATAAATGATTCCATGCTGGTTCTCTTTACACTGGCTAGTTCTGTGGGAAAGAAGCAGGAGTCATGTACAAGTTAGCTTCCTCCCAGGCAGAATCCTCATTGCCGGGCATTTAAATATTTCATTGTGCAGTGAGCCTTTAGGCTGTGTACACAACGATCATTTGGGCAAGACTTCTCCTCTTCTCATGGAAAGAACAGAACTCGAAGCTTGTTTCACTGCTTGCGCCTGGCATCAGGAGCTCTTAGCTGGTCTGCGGTCCTCAGCAACCCTCCTGTGAAGCATCTGGTATGATACAGAATGCTGCAGCCTCTTCAGGGGCCAGAACCAGTGTGGAAGTGGAAGCAGCAAAAATATCAGGAGGATGCCATGTCTGGCTCCTAGAGGGGGAAGCTGTCATGGTGCCACTGCCCCAGAGATGTGGACCCCGGCAGACAAAGTCGTCACAGCACAGCTTCCCTAGGGCCATCCAGGACACTAGGAGAGCCACCACACACACGTGTTTCTCACCACAGGGCTCTACCAGGTGAGGACATCCAGGTTCCACATGCTGAGTGAAGTCTGTCCCGCAGAAGCTAAACCTCCAGGGAGTCCAACTCGCTGCCTTCCTCAGGCCACAAGGATGTCACACACAATCAGACATCAAACTTGAGGCTGTGCTCAAGCTAAGTTTTCCAACTTCTCTTGAATAAATGATTGGGAAGGCTCAAGTCCGGAAAGGTGAAGCTGATAACAGCACTCTGTGTGTTGTGTAACCAAACATACGTTGTACATGTTCTGGAGAAATGCCTGTGAGCGTGTCTGTTATGGAGCAGGTGTGAATATGCACACACATTGCTAACTGCAAAAGAAAACTCCACATACATGCTGCACATACATGGTGTCCCTTTTGCATCGTTCGCACTGCTTACTGGGGATCCTAGAATTATGCAAGACCCTGACTCAACCAAGAAGAAAATGTTTCATGGAAATCTGTCACCTGCATGTCGCCAAGTCCAGAGCCATGGGCCCTGCTTGCTGTTCCTGGTGGCTGACAACTTCGAGGTGGTTTGTCCCTACATGAGCCGTTTCCAGACCTCTCAATTGGTTGCTGCCAGATTTTGGATCTGCCTATGTTTTTTTTTTTTTTTCCATAAAATCCCATCACGACAACAGGATGGGTGGCAGCCTCTTGTCCACTGGAAATATTTTTTCAATTTTGGGCATGAGAGAGCTTATACAAGTTGTGGAAATATTTCAGGACAATGAAACTATTTGGAATAAGTGCAAGAAAATCATTTTGTCAATGGCAGAATTAATTGCTACTCGGCACCATTTTGGGGAGGTAAATAAGCCTCAGTCAGGGTTTGCTATAACAGGCTGGAAGGCACACACAGTGTCATCTTCCCAAATTGGCACTCGCTGTAACTTTCACCTTGAGTTGCTCTGAAATAAATATAATGCACAGTCACATGTGCATAAAATATGTACTCAGAGAACTCATATAAGTGTATTTTTTTCTTTAATAGAATAATTGCCATTAATGTTGGGTCATAATAAATAAATCAGTTCCTATTTTTCTAACAACCCCTCTCAGTGTTTTTCTCTGGAGGAGAAAAAATAAACCTCATATTTTCATCTCATTTAGCCACTGAAACTTGGAGCAAGACACTACTTTCATCTCAATAAACATTGAACTGAATATAAGTTTGTAAGAAATCCATGCATTTCATGTCTTTTCATTGTACACCTACAAGACCTGGAGACCAGGTGAGATTGTACAAATAAGATGCAGAGCAAACTAGGAAAACGTGAGAGGGAGAAGGATTTAACTGAATTTAGGGAAGCTTGGGGAAACTTCTGAATGACTGGCTGGGACGAAGACTAGATTCCACCTGTGAGGAGGAGGTTTCTAAGAAAGGGCATGTGAAAATATCTCAAAAACAAAATATCTCCATTCAGCCCAGGTGTGAAACGTCAGCAGGCAGCACCAGCCTCCTCAGCCAGAAAGATGATGACAGACAGGGCTATGGACAGGCACAGGGGTCACATCGTGCATGTTTTTGTGTTTCCTACCTGGACATCTGGCAGAACCTAGCTGGGATCTGAAGATTAAAGAGTAATAATATGAATTGCCCAGTATTGGTGGCTATATTTTAGTTTTGAAGAAGCCTGCCCTTGTCTGAAGCAAGTATAAACTGAAGTATTTAGAGTCACCAGAAAGCAACTGACTTTCAAATAATCTGTGGAAGAAAAAAAAAACACTTTGTATTGTACTTGCAACTTCTCAGTAAATATGAAATTGTTTCCAGCAAAACAAAGAGTAATAAAGTTGGACAGGGAAAGTCACTTTTTCCTAATCCTCAAAAGAGTGTACATGGAACTCAAGTTACATGACATTTGCATGTAATTGATGAACAGAAAGCTCACATTTTGAACTTAATGGATTTTTCTCATCAAGAACATGGAGCCATCTTCCCAGTCCAGTTTTCTTAATAGGTTAATTAGTATGTCACACACACACACACACACACACACACACACACACACACACACACGTGTACACAGATAGAAAATGGATACTATATTCTGTCAGACTAAATTTGTACATTACAGGAAATGTTTCCTAGTACAGTTTTTTACAGTATATTCAACAGTTCTCTTAACGTGCTACTAAGAATTAATGTAGTACATGCACATTTGTTACAATAATCAAATCATTTTAAGTAGTCAGCAAAAGGGAGCTACAATAGGAAATATAAGTCGTTTTAAAAATCTCAAGTTGGGTGCCAAGGAGATGGCTCAGTGGAATAAGCACTTCCCTGGCAAGCAGAAGGGCCTGAGTTCAATCCCTGGTTCAGGAAAAAAAAAAAAAAAAAAATCTCAAGTTGTTTTAACTTTGCAGCTCATAAAGCCCCTGTAGATCCCCTGGAAGGTTTGGGAATCTGGCCCTCCACCTCCACCAAGGGCCACTTTTCCCCCCTCTCTTTTCCTCTCTACCCCCTGGAGAACTCCACTCCCCCCATGCATTGGACCCACATCTGCGCCCACATTTTGCCTGAAAGCTCCATTACCCATGCTTCCTGTCGCCCTCAGGTACACTTTTCTGAACAAGAGACCTTCCATCCTGGCCATGTTGCTATCATTCATCGCCTGGGGAAGCCTGCGCCCAATCTTATAGTTAATGTGGGTCTAGACACCCTTACATGTCCCTCTGGGGTGCACTAGCCAGAGGTTTTCTGGCCCTTACTGCTAAGGCTAAAGAACGTCTTCCGGGCAGAGGCTGCATCCAGGAACCTCCCACCATCTACTTTTCAACCCTCTTTGAAACTAAGCTGATCGCCTTTGAGTCCCAACCACTGGGCTCCTGGAATAAGCACGCACCTACCTGTCCCTGCGGGTGCACCTCAGTCACGAGACCCATGTGCACCAGGCGCGCCCCGCCCAGGGCAGCGGGCAGCGGGCAGCGGACAGCGGATCCCTGCGAGCCTATGGAGGGCTCTGGGAGCTGCGCTCCAGCCTGGAGGGCGCTATTGGCCTAGCAGCCCTGGGTCCGGGCGGTGCAGGCTGCTGGGTCCCGGTAGAGGGCTGAGGACAGTGGAGTTCTCTCCTGGGGCAGGGGGAGGGCCAGGAAGGGGCAGGGCTGTCAGAGCCTGCTCATTTTCAATGTGTGGTGTTCAATTTCGATCTGTTCTTGTAGATTTTGGCAAATTTTGTAATGTTAGTTTTTTGTTGTTGTTGTTGTTTTTTTGTCACTTGTCTTTTTTTTTCCATTTGATTACTTTATGTATTAACCACTACTAATTTTTCTCTTTTCTTATTTTAAAGTTCACTTATTCTTGTCCCCCTTAGTTTCTTAATGGGGAAAGTTTCCGACTCAAAATCTGAGAAATTATTATGGATTTTATAATTTAAATTTACTTTGATCATACCAAATTAACTTTGTTCTATTTCTATGATAACAACAAAAAGACTTTTGCTGAAGATTATTTGGTTTATTTTATGATCCTATTTTTGGATGAGAGTTATACTTTTAATGAGCATTTTACTAGGTGTATACAGAGTAACAGGTTTTACATCTCTTTGATAAGTTGTACTTATTATTAAGGAAGTGTTTCTTGTGCGGGAGGTTGAATTTCTCTTTGCCTTGAGGGCTACTTTGTGTGACACTGTTATAACCACAGCAGCTGGATAGGTGAACCGAATATGATATATATTTTCATTTATTACAGTCAAACTGATTCTCTTTACATTTGAAGGATTGTGGTTTTTGCTTTGTTTCTGCTTTTTTGTTTTCCTTTTTGTGGCCAGCAAAATATAGGCTCCTGTTTTTCATTTATTTAATTTTTATTCATTTTTATGAGAAGATAAAATAATGATGAAACTGTTTCAAAACAGGATAGTAGGACATTTACAATAATTAACACATTGCATATTGTTGTCTTCATAGTAGTTATTCAGAGGACAAGATGCAGACGTGATATCTTGTTTAAACACTATTAGTATGAACTTTTATTCTCAGTGAACTAAGAGAAATTAGCTGTATATCTATAACTAACTCTGTGTAAACATATATATATATATATATATACATATATTTTTTAGCTTTTACCTATATTTTCTGTTAGATAGGTCTTGCTTTATCTTGCTCTTAACCATCCAGCAGAAAAGTAGAAACATGAGGTATAAAAAGTAAAGCCATATTAATGTACTGAGATGTAAAAGGCTCAGGTTAACAACTTCTGACATCGCCAATCCCACAGATAAGCCACTATTATGGACTGTTGGACTATATTGGATTATTTTGCTGAATTCATGTAACTACAACATTTAAATGGCAATGGAATACTCATCTCTGACCAAACTAAATAAAAAGGATATAAATGAAAGACCATTTTGTATCTGTACATACAAAATAGTGAGGATAGATACACAGCTACTTTCTCTTAATTCAATGAGAAGAAAGATTTGCACTAATAGTGTTTGCACTGGACATCATGTCTGCATCTTCAATTATGAATAACTACTATGAAGAAAATATACAGTGTATTTATTATTGTAACTGTCCTACTAACCTGATTTGAAACTGTATCATTGCTAGTGGTTTCTAAATAAAATTAATAAGAAAGTATGAAAACTATTTTGTTTTGTTGTCTGTCTCTGTTTCAGTTTACACGTTTGAAGTAATTACCAAACTGGGCTTTGTCTCTACCATCATGCTATACATTTTCCATGAGCCCTTTCTAATTTTGGATCTCTGTTGCTCTTTTGCCGACTAATTTTGTTTAATAAAATAGTTTCAGTGTTGTTTTATTTTATTAGGCTGTTATTCATATCAGGTGTTTAGGATTTCTTATGGTTTCTCTAGGGGTAAAAATATGCATCATTCATTTATTCTTTTATTTTCTCTGTATTTTAGGAAATGATCTACTGGGTGTGCAGGATCTCACTACTAGATCAGACTCATAGTGATTCTCACTCATAGAGCCTGTCTAGTGCTGGGGTTACAGGCAAGCACCCAAAACCCGTCTCAATTGTCATCTCAGCATGTCCCATGGGCAGAGCAGGCATGCAGTCCCTGGGACAGAACCCGCACCTGCCCCTGCAACTGCCCCTGCCCCTGCCCCTGCCTCTGCTTGCAGGTGCTTTAATCTGCTGAGTTATCTAGCCAGCCCTTCTTCTCTATTACTTTGGACTTTTTTCATTTTCTTTTCAACTTCTATTTTGCTTCCTTTTTATTCTTTTATATCTTGAATTTGTTGTTTTCCTTCTCTCTTCTTTATAGCATCTTTTATCTATTACTACTTAATTCATTTACTACTCAGTAAAACCACTTAGCTAACTTTTCTCCCTTCTTTCTCATAACCCATTCATTTTTCAAATTTTACGTTTTTCATTCTCCAGTTCCCCATTGCCTCCATCTTTACCAGTATAACTAGCAGATTATAAATCCCTCAATACATAACTTTACATTATTACTATTGAATACTGTGCTATTGATAGTAGAGGTAAAGCTGTTCTACTTCATAGCTATTTACTCTAGGTAAATCATAGGTAATATTTAGTTAATATTAGTGTTCATTCATATAATTATAGATCTCTTTTCTATAAAGTGAGTTACTTTATTGGGCTTTAGAGTCTGTCAATATTCAGTTTGAATCTGATGTTGCAATTAATGCTGATTTTATCACCAGAGCCAAAGCGGCATAATTGTTGCTATTATATTGGTTTTCTTTAAATGCCAATGTCTGATTGCCTTGGGGTAATTAATGATACCATGGCCTTTTTGTGGAAAATTGTATTGGGCCAAATATGTTGCACACTTCTACCTCAAGTATATAGAATTAGTTGGATCCTGGGACAGAGGTAAAGGTCGGTAGTTAGCACAACCCAGAGAATTATGAAGGAGTAGATATTAACTAATGAGTTTTTCATACCAGGCACAAAACTTTCCATTAATATATACTCTTAAGCATCAGCCTACAGAAACAAACAAATGTGTTTCAATGATAAAATCACTGCAAAAAAAACAACACACACAGATGGGATTTATCACAATAAACGCCATTTATGACAAACCAGTTGCCAGTATCATATTTAATGTGTCAAACACAAATCTGTTCCTATAAATCAGGAACAAGATAAGGATGTCCAGTATCACTCCGGAGTACCAAGAAAAACTAGGCAAAAAAACAAGAAGAAGAAGAAAGAAAAAACGATATAAAGATGAAAAAGAAGAAATAAAATTTTGATTATTTGCAGATGACATGATACTCTACATGGAAAACTCCAAAAAAATCCGCCAAAATACTCTTAGAATTACTAACCAAACTAGGAATGTAGCAGGTTACAAAACACAAGTCAATTCTATTAAATTCTATCCCCAAAGATTTACAATAAACCCACTATAAAAAGAAAATATGAAAACCACACTGTTTCCAATGGCAGCTAAAAAGTGCAGCACTTTGAAAAAATAAATGAAGGAGCATATCAGAAAAAGTGAAGAAATACCCTTTCCACATAGGCCAAATAAATATAGGCATGGTGGCTATATTTCCAAAAGAGGTGTTCAACATTAATACAATCCCAATCGCAAGTTCCAACAGTATTCTTCTCAGAAAATGAAACCATGCACAAGGCCTGGCCAAATAGCTCAGTGGACTAAAGCACCTGCTTACACAGACACAGAGGCCAGGGTTCGATCCCTGGCATGCAGTACTGGTCCCACCCTGGGGATTGCTGAGACTGGGCATGGCGGTGTGCACCTGTAATCACAGCTCTTGGCAGGCTGAAAAGAGGAGAATCACTACAAGTCCAATCAACATCGTGAGTCCCTGCACACCCTGTCTAAAATACAAAAAAAAGAAAAGAAAAAATTTATAAGGAAGCAGAAGATACACAGAATACCCAAAGAATCCTAATTACAGAAATGAGATTTATTACAATGCTACTCTGATAAAACATGATAAGGGAAGCAAGAGACATGACAGCTAATGGAATGAAAGGATTCAGAAACAATACCAAGCACATTTAACTATTTGATCTTTGACAAGGAGCCAAAAAGTGTACACTGCGAGTTATGTAGTCTCTTTAATAATGCTTCAGGAAAACTGGCTATTCACATGCTGAAGATTGAACACAAGTCAATGTACTAACCTTTTATCACAATGGATCAAAGAATCTGAGGTTAAAAGAGAAACACTTAAGCTCCCAGAACACAAACTAGGGAAGACTATTGAAATCATAGGCACAGACAAAGACTTTATGAACAGACCCTTGGTTGCACACAAACATTCTCATAATCAGTCAACTGAATCACAAAAGATTGAAAACCTTCTGCACAGCAAAAGTAACAACCAACAGTGAAATGCTTACTTACAGAAAGGGGAATATTTTTTGTCATTCATATCAAGAATATGTACAGAACCCAAAAATTTAAATCTCCGAAATAAAAGAGCCAATCCAAGAAATGGACAAGTGAAACCAATGGATACTTCACAAAAGAAGTACAACTGGTCAATAATTACATGAAGAAATGCCTTTGGTCATGAGAAAAATACAAACTAACACAACATTGATATTCCATCTTACCCCAGAAAGAACTGTCACCATCAGGAATTGAAATAATAAGCAATACAGGCATGAATGCTAATAAAAAGAAACCTTGTAGATTGTTGATGAAAATGTAAACTCTTGCAACTACTGAAGAAATCAATGAAGAAATGTCTTCTAAAAAAATCTAACTTGATATTCCATCTGCCCCAGCTATTCCACTTCCAAATGTTTTCTTGAAAGAACAAAATATATCATATGCAACAATTCATGCATTTCCATGTTAACATAAGCACAATTATCATAGCTAAATATTGGAAGCAGCCTGTATGTCCATGAATGAATGGATAAAGAACATTTGCTCAACTCCATCACACAAGAATTATCACAAAGTATCAACAACTGATGCACAGCACAAATACTGGCAACAAAGGAAAAATGACAATCCCCATAGTGGATAAAAATGGCCTGCTGTCACTCAGACACAGGACTAATATCTAGAACACATAAAGAAGTGGAAAATGTCAGACCCTCAAAATTCCAAGACTCAATCCTAAAATGGGCATCTGAGATGAATACATACTTCTCAGTAGTACGAATGGCAAATAAATATATCAAAAATAGATGACAAAATGTTCGACAGCACAGGTCACTTGAGAGATGTTTCTTAAAACAACACTGAGATTCCATGTATTCCACAAAGAATGGTTATCATCAAGAAAACAGCTAATAACAAATGTTAGTAGGGCTGTGGGTAAAAAGGACCCCCCTCCACTGTTGCAGGGAGTGCAGGCTGGGGTAACTGCTTTGCAAATCAGTGTGAAGATTCCTCCAAAAACTAGGATTAGCAGCCCCAGTTCACCCAGGTATTCCCAATCTGGTCATATTGCGAGAAGAATGAAAAGAATCATACCACAGAGATACATGTGCACCCATGTTTATAGCAGCATAGTTTGTAATAGCTAAATATTGGAAGCAACCCAATTGCCCATGCACTGATCAATGGATCAAAAAGAAGAGATTTCTTTATATGCTGCAGTATTATCCATACAGAAGAACAAAACTGAGTTATTTATACCTATAGAGTTGGCTGTTGCAGCCATCATCATAAGTGTAATAAATAAATGTTTACGCACAGGTAAACATTGCACTATTTCTCTGGTGTGACAAAGTAAAATTCTTTTTTTTTTAATTTTTGTTTTATTGAAGTACAAATATCAATGAGACAGTTTTAATATACCTTGACAAGATGGATTTGATACATTAATACATTGCAAACTGTTTTCATAATGTTTTGGTATCATATAAGGTGCATACATGATATTATACTTACAGACATTATTACACCCTATGTCTCTTATCAGTAAATACAGTGTAGCTCTTTGCATATATTTTTTATATCTGAATTACATCAAAGATTCAATAATTAATACTTTCTACCTTGTTATTTTCCTAGTGGTTGTCCATAGTACTAGAAGCCAACATAATATCCTATCCAACCACCATTAGTGCAAATCTTGCCTCTCATAGGATTATGTAGAAGCACAGCATTATCTATCTCAACTGTACTGTCTATACACACACATCATAATTCTTCCTTTCTATACTCCTTCCTTTGTCTACACCTGTCAAAGATGGGCACTCCATTGTCATTCAACTAACTTAGGTGCTTGAACTCGACAACACAATCCAACACAGTCGAGCATTTCACAACAATAGTGAGTTATTCAAAGAAGTTGTCGACCATAGCCATTTACAGCTCAGCTTAATATTATGGCCCCGCGATGTATACTTCATTTTTATACTTTTCTGCGGGATGATTAAGACCTAGATAGAGCAAGACTTATATACCAACACATGTACTTTATGTTTCTTATGAGGTCAGTGAAGTCCCCTCAGGGTTTATCTTGTAGTCCTGTACATTATTCTGAAGATCCTTTGTCTGTGTCATCCATGTGGATGAGTCATGGTCAATGCTTGACCATTTTGCTCTCTGTGAGAGCTTGAGAGAAAGTTTTCTCTCCATATGAGTTTCCCCAGGCATGCTATAGAACTTGGATCTCTTTCCTCTGTGGCTCCATAATCTCCTTGTTCAGAAAATTTGGAGCTCAACTGAGTTTCATGAGACAAAGCAAAATTCTAAATGGGAAGAAAAATGTGCACTAGATATTGTGAGCTAGGAAAAAACTATTCCTACAGAAAAAGGAAATAGGTGGTGAGAAAGGAAGGAAGGATAAGAAAAAAAAAAATCAGAAAACAACAATAAAACAAAAATAGCTTTGTGAACCGAGAGCAGAAGGGTGTTTGAAAGGAGAGCTTGAGGGCACAATGAAATTTACTACCAAGTTTCTAATTTCAGGGCATTAAGGCAAAAGTACCTTCCACAGTGTTAACCCTCACCTATGACACGGGGCTACCTGTAGAGAAGACAGGCATTAAGAACAAGTTAATTTCTGACTGAACCTTGGGTGAACTAATTTGCTGCATCATTCTTTCTGATTTACACAATGCTGGGCAATTACCACACCGTTAAGCGGCAAATATTGTGGTGCTACCTTTTAAAACAAACATAAAGCTAAAAGAACCGTGAGATTTGATACTGTAAGCCAATCAAGAATTTTGTAGGAACTGGTGAGCTAAAATCTGGCTGAGCACGGTTGTCTTTCTGATAAACAATCCTCACTCCACACTGTTTTCAAAGCAAATGTCAAAGTTAGCAAATTGTAGGAAAACTCTTTACTACAAATGAGTCCATAGTATTGCTAGCTGTGTCATGCCAGGAATTAAAGGTCAGATGAGTCTGAAGTAGCCTGGAGATGACTGCTTGTCTCTATTAGGGAGAGAGGAGAAAAACTAAGGGCAGGAGTAAATAAAGGAAACAGCTCCGGAGGGAGCCCCTTTGGGGACCTAGGATCACCCCTGGCTCTCTTCCCTCCCCTGCATGCTGATGCCCAGCTCCCTCCTGTACAACACCCCGGGTTTTCAATGACAGATGGCGGTGCTGCGCAGGGCATTTCCTGGTCCTGGCTGCCTGGTGGGCCTGCGCTCAGGCCACCCAGCACCTTCCTGAGGTCGCATTTCCTCGTGGTCAGGACGGGTCCCCGAAACCCAGCGGAGTGCTATCATGAGCGGAAGCCGCGGCCTAGGGGAGCGAGAGCTTGAGGTAAGGCGGCCAGGGAGGCAGAGCCAGAGATCATCCGTAGAGGAGGCGCTGCGAGGGCGGGCAGGGCGCAGGAGCCCAGCCCTGGGCCTGGGAGGCCGCCGATGCCCCCACGCCCCCCACCCCCGGTGGAGGCGCCTCCTCAGCCCCCGCCAGCGCACCCTGCTGCAGCAGCATCCGCCCAGAGGTCCGGGGCGCATCAGCCTCAGGCTCCTCCTCGACCCGCTCTTCTTCCGGACGAGCCCTCTGCCTCCTCAGGCGCCATAGACGGCGCTGCTCCCCCTCGCCAAACACCAAAGCCCGCGTGAGCAGCAGAGGCAGCAGCCGCGCTTGGAGAGTCCGCCACGACACTGGGACGGCTGGGTCTGGATGGAGCGAGCGACCGCGCATGCGAACACGTTTTGGCCACCACCACCCGGGCCGGCCATAGGGACCCGGGATTCTTCAGTGATCCCCCGTGAAAACTCCAGAGGCTGCCTCCGTTTCGCCCGCCCCAGTGGCCCGCCAGGGTCTGCAGCTCTTTGATCTGCAGCTGGCATAGTAAAAACGTTGGCGACTCAGGAGCAGCGGGAAACCTGGACTTGATCTTCACCAGAAATGCTTCCTCTCCTCTCCTCCACCTGCAGGAGGTGCGCGCCCCTGCTGCTGGCTCCTTTTTGAGGGTTGCTCCTCTATGCTAATGAGGTTCCTCTTGGAACCTTTGAATTCGGGTGCAGGGTTTTGACCAGGAGAGTCTGGGCAAAAATTAGGTCAGTGGGAAAACAAAGACAAGTGGTAGAAAAGGAGAGGGAAATAGAGGCAGAAGGAAGCCCAGCCCCTTTTGTGAAGCTCTTGCTGTGGGTACAGAGTCCAGAAGTGGCCCATCTCTGCTGCTGGGATAGAACAGACTGCCCGGGAGGAAGGGCTCAGAGGCCCTGGGCTGTGAGGGCGCACTGAGAGTGGTTTTTCCGGAAATCGAATTCCTTCTGCAGTACTGACTGCCCAGCCCCCACTAGCTTCTCCACACTTAGGCTGGGAAAGAAGAGAAGGACATTTGTGTTCCACCTCTGGGCCTTTTCACTGGTCCAGTGTCTGTGGCCTGCTTAGGGAAAAACACACCTCTGGCTTAACTTTGCACAGTCCTGCAGGAGGGATCCTCCCTCCCACACACTGGGAAGAAAGGGGACTGGGACTCAATGAGGAAGGGAGAAGTGGAAAACAGGAAAGTGGGCAGCACCCAGATGCATCCAGATGCGTCCAGATGCGGATGCTAATTGCCTGAGTGGAGGCAGGGAGGACCAGCAGGGCGTTGAGGATTCCCTGCCTGGGCTGGTATCCTGAAAAGTCACAGGAGACCTACAAAAGACTTGTTTGTTCTTAAGCTATATCACGAACTCCTGCCCTCGCCTTTGTGATTGGCAGGCACCTGCCTGTGTCAGAGAATTGTCATGTTAGTATTGGCCAAAGTGAACCCACTTCAGGAACAGTCAACAAACCAACCAGAACTGGGGCTCCTGGACTTCTGGAAATGTAGTTCTCTAGGGAGCTTTCACACCCCAGGATGCTGTACTTCATTGACAACCTGAAGATTTGTACTTTGAGGGGCTGGAGAGATAGCTCAGTGGGAGTGCAAGGGCCTGAGTTCAATCCCCAGTTCTGCAAAAAAAAAAAAAAAAAAAAAAAAGATTTGTACTTTGTGCTGTCGTATTTATTGAAGTGAATCCTAGGACAAAGGAACAATAAAACAAAGTTGAAGACTTTTGAAACCTATTCCCACATGACTTCGAATTTTTGCTTTAACTTTCAGGCACACGTTTTGTCACAGGTGACCCAGTGTGCCTAGGCATGGGGACACTGTGATTCTTACTTTCAACAAGATTACCACAGTCTCAGAAGAAAGAACCTTACACAAATAAGTAACTGTGAAACAGTAATGTGTTCAACAGTGGAATAAAGAAAGCAGAGAAAGGCCTGGAAATAAGGACACTGCTTAACTCTTATCAGAGCGGTAGGAATCCTTCAGGAAAAAGGAGGGGAAAGACATTGGAAGGCTATGGGAGCCTCAGGATCACCTGGAGAATACAAATACATATGAATGCATAACAAAATTGCAAAAGAGAAAGATCATATTCCCCTATAATTCATAGTCACACTGGAAGCGAAAAGGCCTATGCCAGACAAGGGTGTCTGCCACAGGAGAGTGGTTATAGACCCTCAGGAGAAAACCAGTGTGGAGCAACTTGGGGACCAAAGAACAGGCACTGACAAGCCTGCTCCAGCCCTAGAGTTTGTAGATGATTCTGATTCTCACCTACAAAGCCAAAAGCTTAAAGACCAGGAGGTGGTGCTAGAACACCCCTCTTCTGGAAGTGACTGGTCTGATGTGGACGAGGTCTCCACAGTCAGATTCTCTCGGGAAGAGCCCATCTTGCTAAAATACTCAACAGTTCCAGAGCCTCTTCCTTCCCGCACTGACTGGTTTCTCTTGAGGAGGATGCCTGCAGCCCTAAGGTTGATTCCAAAAATAGCTCCACTAACTGCATCAACTCTTGAGTTTGCAGCTCAAACTGAGGGTCAGAATGATGTGACAGAGCCAGACAAGATCCAGAAGAGGAAAAGGGATAGGCTGGGAGACCAGGGCTCCACTGTCATCTACCCTCTTCATTTGTATAGTAGTACTTCATGTGACTATGCCAGCTACTGCAGCAGCAGCCCCAAGACCCAAGCTACTGCTCTGTGTGCAGCAGCAGCCATGACAGAGCACAAACTGGGAAGAGCAACCGCAGCCTCTCCTGTGACTATTCCCCCAGCCCCACAGTGGGTGCCCAGGACACCTCCAGAGAGCTGCAGGCTTCACATGAAGGCAGATCCAAGAACTCTTGCTCATGTGATTTCTCCAGAAGTTCCAGAGCAGAAGAGACAAAGGAGGAAAGGACATTTTAAGAGGATACACCACCTCATTCTAGTGAAGGGCAGGGGGACAGGAACACATCTACCTTCCTGCCGAGGAGGCACTGGGAGGCAAGCCTGGAGGGCGGCTTCATTACTACCCATTGCCACCTGGACATGCTCTACTCCAAGCTGTCTTTCAAAGGGACCTTCACAAAGTTCAGCAGAACCTATAGCAGCTCCCTCCCTAAGGAGTTTGAGGACTACATCTCAGACTTCTGTGATCCTCACACACTGACACATTGCCTGTGGGAGGAGCTATTGAAGAGGATCAGGTTTGGGGAGCCTTTGGCTGTCACCCTCATTTTGCACTTTATTGTAGTGAGAATCAAGAACGAAATCTTTTGCAAGCCTTAAGGCACCCCCATGCTGTGGCCTTTGGGGAAATGGGCCTGGATTACTCTTAAAAGTGCACATACCTGTCCCAGAGCAATGCAAAGTATTTGAGAGTCAGCAGTAGTTGGCCAAGTCTCTGAAGAAACCTCTGGTTATTCACTGTCAAGAAGATAACGAAGATCTGCTGCGCATCATGAAGTGTGTGCCCTTTGACTACAAGATCCACAGGCACTGCTTCATCGGCAGCAACCCGGTCACAGAGCCGTTGTTGAAGGACTTCCCCAATGTGTCTCTGGGCTTCACTGCAGTGCTGATGTACCATTCTGCCTGGGAAGCACCAGGATGCTCTGAAACAGATTCCCCAGGAGAGAATCCCTGTGGAGATTGATGCTTCCTACTTCATCCCATGCCAGGTTCCCAAAAGCTTTTGCCAGTATACCTGTCCTGGCCTGGCCTAGCGCATGGTTCAAGAGATTATCAGAGTCAAAGAGGAACTGCTGTCCTGTACCTTGGCTTCTCTGCATGAGAACCCAGTAGCCTCTATGGTCTATAAGCCAGAAGACAAAGCAGGAGCCTTGGAAAAGGTCAACCATTCACATGAAGTGCTTGTTAGACATCAAGCACTGAGTGGGTCTTTAGCTACATTTTTGTAATGTACAGTGTATAGGTGACCATGAAGCCTGACTGTCTTGTGTGAACTTGACTTGGAACCTTCTTTTTTTTTGTTTTCAAACCTTTAGGATGACTAGGAGCCTGACAGAACATAGGCTGAGTATGAACTTTTCCTGTCTCAGGTCAAGGATATGATTTTAAGAGTCCATGGATAGAGAAAACCAGGACTGGAACTTTTCCTTGGAAGTCCATGCTCATAAGACTTCAGCCCCTGGCTGTTGGGTGGATGGGGCATGGGTGAGGGATGAGGGGCTGCCCAGAATGGCATCTGGCTTTTGCCTCTTGGTTAGAATGTTCCAAGGAAGTCCCTGGGTGAATGCTGTGCAAGTGTATATGTCTGCCAGTATGCATCCCTCTTTTTTGCAGCTGGTGGTTTTGAGCAGTCTGTGAATAGTCAGCCTCCTTATTTGAGCACTGTGGATGTATAACTCATATCCTGCTTCTCAGTTACAGAAACAAACTCTCAGCAGAGGAGTAGAGGACATTTGCTGGAGAAACCACCCCTCTTTTCTTGGTACCTTACACCAGTTGTTGCTACCACTGCTGTCAGAGCAGAGGTATGCAGAGAGCACTTGCTGTCCGTGGAGTATCCTGGGCAGACGGCTCTGCAGGAACAGCCTTCTTGGGGATGAGGTCTCCACACAGGAGGAGCTGCTGCTCAGTGAGGTTGCCGGTGTTGTTTTCAGGGTGTTAAATGAGAAGGGTTCAGTGCGCAGCAGAAATACTTACTGATTTGTGGTATCATTCTCCATATTTGCCACATTCTCCTGGAACGCTGGACCAAGACAGATCCCTTGGATTAATCCTGTGCGATAGACCCTAGTGCGCCCGCCTGGGTCAGCAGCAGTACTCATTCCTCACAGCTCCTGGAGCCCAGCTGTGCTACTTCACTTTTACATAACAAGCAGTCCTTGCCCTCTCCAGGGTCTCCCTTGCCTTGTCCTCTCTGTCTTCAGAGGAGCCTGGCCTACAAGGTGCACAGCTATGTCATCTCAAGAGCAGTGCTCTGCTGTCTCCCTGCTGGGCCTTGTGACATGGACTTACTGCAGGCCCTAGAGGTCCTGGAGGTCAAGGAGTAAGTTCAAGGAGACTCTGCACTTTGGAAAAATAATCCCCATCCTGACCTGGAGTCTCTTGTCTTGTTTCTTGGAGGCTTCAGTTAAAACCATTACGGACTGGGGTTTCTAGCTCGGTATGAAGGGGGATCTGAATGTTGTGAGCAGAGCAGAATGTATGTATTTCCCATGGGGAGTGGCCTGAGAAGTTGGCCTAGATCACTGTGCATCTCCAGTGGGTCACCTGTGCTTCAGATTTATTAATGTAGGAAACTCCGGACTTGAGCTGCTTGAAAGCTGTGATATCTGGTGCTCTGTTGTCAGCCTCACAAGCCGGAGCAGGGCCATCCCCTTCACAATGCGCATTTCTGCCAGCACAGCCTGTGGGCAACCAGCGTGCGCTGTGCCAAACGATCATAAGTGATGACTGCACATTTCCGGCCCTATGCGCTCCAGATGGAACAGCACAAAGTGCTGTCGGTCTGGTTTTCTTTCCAAGACTCAGTGCCACTGTGTGGATGCTGTTATACAGTGCAACCTTGCTAGCTGGGTGTGCAAGTTCGGGCCTTGTTTTCCACTCTAGATTTGGGGTGGCTGATTTGTTCTTGCTGTGTGGCCAGAACACCTCTGTATATCCCTGTCTTTGGCTGTATCTTTCTGACAATAAAGTGATGGATCCTCCAGGCAAAAAAAAAAAATTAATTCAATAATTTACATTATTAAAGTATCACAGAGTAGAGAATAATACTTGTAATATTCCCTCTGCAAAATTTTTTTTTATTTTATTTTATTTATTTATTAATTTTTTGCCTCCCACTTTTGCTGTGGTTCCACAGGCGCGCGTCACCGCGCCGAGGTTGCAGGCAGGCAGCGCACCCGCCGGGGGCGGGTCCGGGCGGCTCACCGCACCGGTATTTGGGGGCGAGGCAGCATAGGGAACCAGGGATCAAACCCTGGTCCCTGTGTTTACCTATGCAAGCTTTTAGTCCGCTGAGCTATACCGCTGGCCCCTCTTTTTTATTTTAATGAAAGAATCAGTCTTGGCCAAAAGGGGCAGTGTTGAGGCCAGGGAAATGGCTCAGTAGAATAAGCCTGGCAAGCACAAGGGCCTGAGTTCATTGACCTGTTCCTCCAAAAAACAAACAAAAAAGAAAACATGATATACTAAGCATCCCTCATAGCTTTCAAACGGCTCAAGTGTTTCTGACTGGGTGCTATTCAACTTCCCTCCAAAGATGCATACGTGTCTGGCCTTGGCATACAAACAGTCACAGGAGAGCAAAGGCTTCCCATCCATTTCACCTTGTATTTTGCACTATTCTCTGGGCAGGCAGGCAAGAACTCAAGAGTCATGTGATCTTTATAGAAAAAGAAAGCGTGCACTTGTGAGGGCAAAGCATTTGGCAGCACTGGGAGGAGCAGGGAATAGATGACTTTGTCATCTAATCCTATCTGTAAGGGAAGAGAATTTCTGAAGCGCTGGGCTGCCAGAGGAAGTGCTGCTCCTTCCCACACAGTGCTCTCCCTGTCTAAAGCTGGCTTCCTGCCTTGTGGGAGTGGAGAAGAGGACCTTCCCTGGTAGCAGACTCATGTCCCAGGAGAAGATTCACATTCACTCAGGCTATGGGACTAAGATGCATATTCAGGACCTCTTGATCTTCTGGAAGAGAGGCCAGGGTGGCACAAGGTCTTCAGAATCAACCCAGCTGGGCTTTGGGTAGAGGGAAGTGTGAAGGTGTCCTGACATTTGGGGTGAGGATTCACATACACTACAGGGATTCAGTGTAGCATTAAGGTTCCTAGGGTTTAGACTGACTGCTGGGAGATGCTACCCTGCTAGGAGGCTCGCTTCTGTTAGCTTGGGAAGGGGCATCCTAAACCACATGGCATAGAAATGGTCATGAAGAGATCTGAGGTACAAGAAGCAATTCCTCCATTGCACGGAACCATTTTGCACTGTAAATATGTACTTATAAAATAAAACAGGAGACCAGCAAAATCTAAACCCTCCATGAAATGCAGGAGATGAAAGGATGCACAGGCTCGGAGAAGGACACACCCCAGAGGGGATGCAAGGTGAACACAGAGATATGTACTGCGCACACTGATTCTTAGAGAGGCAGGAGGATGTTTGCATAAAACAAAACTAACTTTGGCATAGTTAAACTAACAATAAAGAGCACAGAACAAATAAAGGCAGTGGACACTAAAAAGTCACTGTGACAGGTGATTGTCCAGGAAGATAAACTCAGTACAGGTCAGGACTGCTGACCTGTTCCTATCAAGTGGCCCATTGTCTCCAGCAGCCCTCATTCAAGTCAGAGCCACATAGATCTTATGTGGCCTGGGAAGCAAGTGCTGCATTCCTGCCCAGTTAGTAACCACCTTACAGCGCTCTCTCCCCCAGAGGAAGGCCCCTGGTTCAAAAGCAGAACTCTAGGGATGCCCCCGTCTATAGCCAAGGCCAGGGTCCTACTGGGCACAGGGGTCCCATGCTTCCTGCTTGAGATTATGAGGCGAGCAGGATGTGCCTCTCAGTGCGTGCAGGAGAGGTGAGCCCTATGGCTTCTGGTTTGGAAGACTGGGAGGCCTTGCTTACCTGGGGCCTGAGCAAAGTGGGCAGGGAGCACAAGGCACACAGGGGACACAGGGGTGCTGGGAGCCTTAATAACTCAGGAGGAAAGTGGGTGCATTTCATGTCCAGATCTGGAATGCAGAGAGTTGACCTGCTGGCAAAGATTCTAGATGACTTTGTGCAGCATGCGAGATTCTGAAAACACAGCCAAACCTGAGCTGGTTTCAGCTTTATGGCTTAGGAGCCCACTCATCTATGGAGGCCGCCCCGTCCAATTTCAGCCTGGTCGGGTGGCCTGCATTGGTCACCTGAGTGACAGCCAATTGTGTGGCTTCCCCTACAACTTCTCCATCCACTTCTTTCTGGGGATTTCATGTGCTTCAGGGGCCCAGGGTTTGGGAGGTGTGAGAAATGCCTAAGTGACCCTAGCAGGGTGGAGGAAAGGAGTGGGTTGGAGGGGGGGTCGCACACAGAAGAGGCTGCTGGACACAGGAGGGACTCTCCAGCCCATGCTGCCTGGATCAGCAGCAGCAGAGGAGTCAGGGTGCCAGGGAGGAAGGCAGGGATCTCAGCCATCCCCTTCAGTTCTTTGGGACAAGGATGGGGTTGTCTGGAGGTGGATCAATCGGACCACCGCCAGGACCCTTGGACCTACCCTTTGATGCTCTGCCTATACCTCTTGAAAGTTCCAGAATCTTTGGGAACTGGAGCCTCAGCAGGTTGTCCCTGTTGCTTTCCTGGCCCAGAGGCTGAAGATGATTTCCTTGGGGTTGCTTCTCAATGGGTCCCTTCTACAGAGGCGCCAAGGTGCCACTGGCCCTGGTGCTGTCTCTGGCTGCCCTGCATCATGCACCTCCCTTTCCGAGGGCTGATTACTTTTCTGCCTCAGAGTGAGTTTCCAGTGCTGTTCTACCTGCCTCCCTCCCCGTGGTGATTCCCTGGGCACGGTCAGGCAAAGGTCCCTTGGGGATATACCTGAGGCTCTTCCTTCAGTGGTGAAAGCCTCTGACTCAGAGTTATTTTCTGAAGATACCATAAATTTTTTGCGTACCCCTCCTTTTTAGGGTCGGTGTTTTGCAAGCCATATGGGGCTTCCCTTCAACTCACTATGAGCTAGAATTCACTGAGATAATCTTGCCTGGGCTTCCACACTCCTGGAACTAAAGGCTTGCACCACGATTTGGGCAAGCATCGTATATACTGTTTGTCAATTCAGACAACCATTTGTGGCCTTTTATTTCCACATCAATACACTATACAAGTTCTGATTTTTCTCTGCATAATTTTTCACCTTTGCATTTTCTGATCACAAATTGGGTATGACATTTTCCATTCCTTTCTGTGTCAGGAGTTCAGTTTGCAGTTACTCGGTGCCCCTGTCCTTATGCAGGCCATGAGCTCATTGAAGGTGTCCTCCACTGCCTGTAGCCTGAGGACCTAGGGTTTATGACCAGTAGCTGCCAGTGCTACTCACCTGATGAGAGGCTTTGGAGACCTAGACGCATTTATCACTTAATGGGGAATGAGCTCCAGGGATAAGGACAGAATGGGACTTTGGGGCTACCTCAAGCTAAGGTCTCCCCAGCAACCAGAGGGTACTCTCCTTCCTGTCATTTCTGTCACATTCTGCTACTATCATGGTGGCCCAAAAAGGTGCCACTAGGCTCTCCTTCATGGATGGCTGCAATGAGCACAGAATAAATGCAGATGGGCTTAAGGCTAGGGATTCAGAAGTCATTTTTCTCCAATGGTTGTACAGGAAAGAGAATTCCTAGCCACAACAGGAGCACTTCCTCAGCTCAAGACTTCCTACAGAAATACAGTTAGCAGGTAATCATGGGGCCACAGTCCCTTAGTAGCTCCATAGTGCATCGTTGTTATTTCAAGCAAAGGCACAAATAGATGCCATGCATTCTCAACAGCTTAATTTCTGGAACTATATACAAGGAGTGAGATGCTCTCACTGTGGAATCTAGAATGAGAGTGCAAGAGTGTAGAGCTTTTCCTCAGAGGTTAAGGAAGAAATACTCAGTTACTTTTCACTTTTGGCTGGGAAAAACCCAATACCCCAAATTGAGGAAGTGTCTCATTTCTCTCATTGATGGGACAAACACCTCACACTCAAAATAAAGGAAGGAAACATTTATATAGCTCACCATCACTGGAGGTTTCAGTCCACCTGCAGCCCGCTCCAAGGCAGAGCAGAACATGGGCAGAGAGCAACCTTCCTTGGCAGCAACAAAAGGCAGAGAGCTAAAGGGAGGGACAGCTGCTGAGGCGCTACCCAGCCTCCCTGGCCTCCTTACACTGTAATGCAAATTACCTGCCCCAGGGCAGGTACACCACCTATACCCTCAACAATGAATCACAAACTCCAGAAACAGCCCCAGGACTGCATGAGGTTTGGGGGACAATTAGACACAAACCATAACAGGAAAGGAAAGTTTACTAAGCTCACACTTTGTAGAGTTTTCAGTCTATAGTTGACTGGTTCTCAGGAAGAGTGTCTCATGGCAAAGGACAGCAGCTCATGGCAGCAGAAAACAGGAAAGAGCAAAGGGAAGGGCAGCAGCTGCCACCTTTAGCCACGAGCTTCTCCTTCTACTATACACAAGCTACCCAGAGGCTGGGGTGTAGAACTCACACAAGGTCCCTGCCCTCCTCTTGCACAGGGTGAGGATGTTTACAAGCTAAGAATCCTGGCTCTCTACTGAGTCACTTCCTAATGAAACTCGTGAGCTTCTCAAGAGGACACAGTGTATCAAGCAGTGCATCTGGGGTCATCTTTGAAGGGAAACTGGCTCTTAGGCAGAGGAAACAGATTCCAGGTTAAAAAAAAAAAATGTTGCCGAAGAAAAGCAGGAAATGGAGGACAAGTGGGTAGTTGAGGGCTGTTCAATCATCAGAGAACCAGAGAGGAAGAGATGTGAGGGGCAAGAATGAACAGGACGATGCACAGAATCCTCCCGCAGTCGTTCATTCTAGGCACAAATATCTATGACAGAATCTGGTTCTGTTTCAGTTGTGTACTCATGCATTTACACAGCCCATGGTGACATCTATAGTACATGTTTAGACAAGCAGAATGGACTGAAAAGGGGGGATGTTACCTCAGATTGATCTGTCTGTGGTTTCCTGCCAACTGTCAACTCCTGCATTTTTTCTCAGTGGAGCAAGAATTGTTCTACTCTGCTCTTGTTCCTGAATCCTTCGCTGAGACATTCTGTGAACACTGCAGTCTCTGGCCTGACCCCGCTTCACTTTTATTCCTGCAAAGTTGCTCCAGCTCTGTGGGGACCACCTGAGCAGCTCTCCTTGAAAGAAGAGTGATTGTCTCCATTTTGACTGAGTTTGATCCTATTTCCTCATATTGTTATGTACAGAGCTGGCTAGGACTTCTGTTTATCCTTCAGTTGGCCTTAAGCAATGTGTATTGGTCTAGCTGAGGTGCTGGTGATAGTCTTTGAAGGTGGCATGCGTTTCCCTGGTAAGCCTGCTGCTCCTTATTGTAATCCAGGTGGAGACAGGATGGTAGAGCTAATGCTCCCCGCTGCCAGCTGGGATCAAGCCTCCATATAGAGGCTATGACTTCCTGGGGCTTGAAAGACTACATCAAAGCTGAAGCCCTAGACTTCCCAAAACATTAAATCCTATATAAAGCAGATTACTCTCTCTGCATATCCTCTGTGCATATGGCAGAGGTAAATGTAGGCCACCCACCTAGCTCAGCTCACAGTAGTCACCTACTTCCCACAATTCTCAGTCAATCCTCAAGCCACTTCCCCACTGAATAAAAACCAGGTGAGGCCCTAGGTTGCTCTCTTGGTTCTGGAAAGTCATATCATGGCAGGACTTAGAGCCCCTAGACTCCCCGATGATTAAAAATATAATTTAGTGTCCTCATTTTCGCCGTGGGTTGCATGGAAAGTGGTAGATTGGAATCAGCTTCATGGGATTCCAATAATGTAACTTTGGGATTACAAGTACTGGTTTCTTAGACTGAGACGAGGACCAGGAAGTGTCTCCTACACAGCTCCAGTTCAGCAGGTCCATGGTGACACACATGCCACATTTGAGCCAGCTGCCCTGCGACCTTCTCATCACTCTTCTTGGTCTACAGGCTTCAAGAATTTCCCTTCTTCACCTGAAGCACTCACCTTCCATTTCTGCCAGACCCTTGTCACCAAAGAGCATCCGTGTTCTGCTGTCCCCTGCCTTCTGATAGTACTGGCCTTACTCTGTCAGCTGTCTTGCCCTTGCCCCAGCTATCGAAGGCAGGTGTGGGGAGCTAACGGGAACCCTTCTTTGGGATGTACACAGTCTCTCCACTGATATCTGTCGCATGACTCATCCTCATAATTTTTCACCTGCGTTTTCCCATCCTTTTAACTGCTGAGCAGTGAGCAGTTCTAACCATTTTTCTTTCACTTGTGCTTTGAATCTAATTTTAAAGACCAAAACATATAATACCAGAGGCTGCAGGCCTGTCTGTCCATTGTTGGCAGACTTCTCTTTTTGAATACGTGGTGCTTGGAATGGAACACATGGAACTAGAATGTAGGCAAGTGGCTTACTACACATGACATATGGCCCTGAGCCTTGGCGGGACATCAGTGAACAAGTAGGCGTTTGGTTGCTTAAGTGGCAATGGAACGTGCCAATTTCTGAAGGTAAAGCAGGATTCCTTTTTTTTTTCTTAAGCTTTCAAATTTATTGGCATAGAGTAATTAGTACTGTTCTTTTTAAAAGCCTTCAATTTACTAATTTCCATTTTCTATGTAATTTAATTAATTATTTATTTAATTTATTTTTTGGCAGAACCAGGGATTGAACTCAGGCCCTTGCACTTGTCAGGCAAGTGCGTATTCTACTGAGCCATCTTCCTGGCCCCTATATATTTTATGCGAACTGTATCTTTTCTTCTTCATCCATCTTACCATAGGCCTGCTTAGCTGATTAATCTTTTCAAGGAATTATTTTTCCTTTGGCAAATACTTTTTTTCTCAGCTTCTCTGATTTCTGTTTTTAACTGCTGCTTTTCTAATTCAATTCCTAACACTCAAAAAAGTTGCTACAAAAATGTATTCAGGAGCACTGAAATAAGAATGTCATACAATTTCCCCATGTATTACAATGTTACTCTTCATTTGAGATCTTCCCTAATCACTTAAGAATGTAAATCCAGGGCTGGGGAGATGGCTCAGTGGAATAAGCGCTTCCCTGGCAAGTGCAAGGGCCTGAGTTCAACCCCCGGTTCCACCAAAAAAAAAAAAAAAAAAAGGAAAGAATGTAAATCTACCCTTAGTTCAAGGAATGCACAAACCCTAGGTGGGAGACAGGGTTTCATCCACACACTACAGAGCACTTAAGAGTTCTGCTTCAGAGACCACTGCTCTATTCACTTCATTCCCCTGCTAGACACTGGATCCCCAAGTCCTATGTAAAATTTAGATAACTTTGGATTGTCATCATATAAAACCAAAATTTCAATTTTGACCTATTCAGTAGAAAAGAAGGGACACACTTTATTTTTTCATTCATTTTCTTTCTTAAAATTTTGTACAAAGCCTCGCAATGCAGCTCAGACTCAGAGATCCTCCTGTCTCAGGCTCCCCAGCACTGGGAATACAGATGAAAGCCACAATGCCAGGTTTTGGTAGGTATCTCCGCGTGAGGCTGGGTTTGCAAGTGGTATCGGTGATCAAACCCAGACCCTTGCACTTGCCAGGCAGGTGCTCAGACTGCTGAGCTCTCTTCATCCCTGGAAATATTTTTTGGTCAAAAGGTGTCCTACATATGTTAAACAGGGAAGACCACCGTCTAAGGAACAGCAGGTAAACTAGAGGACAACTGAAACAACCAGATAATGAGCCAGTGATTTCTGAGTCTCTGTCCTCAAGATTACTGGGCTATTGTCTGCCCAGTAGACAGACAGGGGATCAGAGCATTAATTCCCCTTTGGGAAGAGGTTAGCTCACAGAAGATCCCAGGGTATGTTTATATGTTGACTCACAGTGAAATTTCCTCAGTGCTCTACACTGTTTTGAAGTAGGAAAGGAAGCACTAGGAACAAGCTTTGAATGTGGCACACGGATGCCTAAGAGAAGTAAGACCAGAGCAGAGCACAGTGGAAGAGATACATTAATTTAATTTGAGCCTTCAGCAATGTTTGAATTATAAACAAATTATAAATCCAATCTAAATAACTTTCATAAATATAAAAGTTATAAAAAGAAAAAGAAGACCCACCTTCTTGTGGCTCCTGGTGGCTACCAACTTATTGTCACTATGTGCCATGACAAACAGGACTGTTCATAATAAAGGCGTAACTCGGGTGATGGGTTCCCAACATTCACTCAGCCTCACACACCACAGGGACATTTTTCATCCCTTGTTGGTGGGTCTGTTTTCTCTCTTGCATATCCTTTCCTCTCTCTCTCTCTCTCTCTCTCTCTCTCTCTCTCTCTCTCTCTCTCTCTCTCAAACGCCTCAAATGTTCCCTCTGGTTGGACCTTCTCAGAGCCCACGGGAAACATTAACTGGCTCCTGATCTGTGCGCTCTCAGTGCTTTGGATCTGTTTACAACATAGCACTTGGTGCAAGGAATTATTTATCCAGGAGTCTTTCAGGCTGGTTACACTGTATCCCCAAGGCAGGAGCCTGTTGGGTTATTCTCTATATCATTGTTCTTGGAGCACTGTAGATGCAAAGATACTATTTATTGACTTAAAGATGGATGTGACTACAGTCAGATGCTTAATAAAAGGAAAAAGCCACATGATTAGTGGCTCACTTACATTGAAAACACTAGTGCAAAGGTGAGAAGGACCCTTACTTTTAAATGTTTAAGTAGCTGGTCAGTAGGCTAGCTATAGAGACAGCAATACAGATAAAGATAGGCACAGGTATAGAGCTTCATTAGTGTATAAATTTACTATGAACCCAAGAGGCTGAGATAATTAAAAAAAAAATTCTGTATTTTGTGCACTTAATTTTATGTATTTTGCTACAGCTCAGACTTGTAGTGATCCTCCTCATTTAGCCTCCCTAGAGCTGGATTCAGGACATGCCACCATGCCAGTCTGAGACCAAGATAATTAATTTCTGAGTAGAAAATTGTATAAACTAGTGACTTTTAGCTTGAAGTACACAAAAGAATCATTTGGTTCCATCTGGTGATAATTTGATTCAGAAGGACCCAGGAATGCTTTCTAACACTTTCCTTCCCCCTCTGATCGCTGCCCTCTTCACCTCCTCACCTGACCTCGCTCTTCTAGCTTTTCTAGGGATTGAACCTAAGAACCGCTACTGCTCAGCTACATCCCCAGATCCACAAATCTTGTTAGTTTTCACTTTGAAGCAGGACCTTGCTCAATGACCCAGCCAAGCCTGAAAGGTATAGTCCACCTGTTTCCACCCAATGAGTTGCTGGGATTACAGAGTTGCACTCCTGGGACTGCTTTACCAGACCCTTTCCACGATTCTTGTGTACACAACATGCACCTCCACTTTGAGGAGTCTTGATATAGGGGGAGAAGTGAAAGGCTAAAGGAAAGAACTGAGGAGAGATTCGGAAGGCTGAGAGAAGCTGCACATACAATGAAAGAGAAAGCCATAAACTGCAGCAATTTGGAAATGGCACAGGGAGCAGCCTTTGTGAGAGAGAACACTGGCAAGAGACACTCTGTGGTCAGGAAACCAAAAATCCCAAACAGCGGGCATAAGGCAAACTCTTTTGCACTATGTATTCCAGAAAGAAAGACCAAAGAGTTAAAGTTCCGAATTTTAATTTAGGAATCTTTAATTCAATTTGTAGGTGCGTATGAAGGCTACTGTCACAGCATGATAAGATTTAGATGACTGAACAATTTACTAGTTCAGTGTGCGATTGTAAAGTATTTCTGCTTTTGCCATATAGGTTTCTATAGGTTCCTTAAGTATTTCCCAGGTAGCATAGAAAAGGTTTCTCTCATCCTAGTACTCCAGGGGCAGAAGAACTGATAAATGCCAGGGAGAGATTGTCACCTAAGCAGGACTTGCTTTTCCCTTTCCTTGTCCAAAACCCTCTGTCCACAGGGTGCAGTCCTTTCCTTCTCAATAGTAATCCCAAGTATCCAACAAATTGTTTTCCTGGGACATTAAAACATTCTCTTTAGATTTTGTTTTGATTCTGAATTACACAAAAAACTTAAGAGGATTAGGAAAAAGTGACTTTCCCTGTCCAACTTTATTACTCTTTTTTTTTTTTTTTTTTTTTTTTGCTGGAAATAATTTCATACTTACCGAGAAGGTGCAAGTACAATACAAAGTGTTTTTTCTTCCATAGATTATTTGAAAGTCAGTTGGCTTCTGGTGACTCTAAATGCTTCAGTTTATACTTGCTTCAAACAAGGCAGGCTTCTTCAAAACTAAAATCTAGCCACCAATACTGGGCAATTCATATTATTACTCTTTAATCTTCAGATCCCAGCGAGGTTGTGCCAAATGTCCAGGTAGGAAACACAAAAACATGCACAATCTGACCCCTGTGCCTGTCCATAGCCCTGTCTGTCATCATCCTTCTGGCTGAGGAGGCTGGTGCTGCCTGCTGACGCCTCCCACGTGGGCTGAATGGAGATAATTTGTTTTTGAGATATTTTCACATGCCCTTTCTTAGAAACCTCCTCCTCACACGTGGAATCTAGTCTTCGTCCCAGCCAGTCATTTAGAAGTTTCCCCAAGCTTCCCTAAATTCAGTTAAATCCTTCTCCCTCTCACGTTTTCCTAGTTTGCTCTGCATCTTATTTGTACAATCTCACCTGGTCTCCAGGTCTTGTAGGTGTACAATGAAAAGACATGAAACACATGGATTTCTTACAAACTTACATTCAGTTCAATGTTTATGGAAATGAAAGTAATGTCTTGCTCCAAGTTTCAGTGGCTGAATGAGATGAAACTTTGAGAAGTTTACATTTTCTTCTCCAGAGAAAAATACTGAGAGGAGCTGTTAGAAAAATAGGAACTGATTTACTTATTATGACCCAACATTAATGACAATTATTCTATTAAAAATATATCTATGTGTTGTCTGAATATATATTTTATGGCACATGTGAATGTACATGGCATTTACTTCAGAGCAACTCAAGATGAAAGTTACAGCGAGTGCCAATTTGGAAAGATGACACTGTGTGCGCCTTCCAGCAAACCCTGACTGAGGCTTATTTACCTCTCCAAAATGGTGCTGAGTAGCAATGAATTCTGCCATTTACAAAATGCTTTTCTTGCTTTTATGTCAAATAGTTTCATTGCCCTGAAATATTTACGCAAATAGTATAAGGTCTCTCATGCCCAAACTTGAAAAATTAATTGCAGTGGTCAGGAGGCTGCCACCCATCCTGTTGTCATATGTGATTTTACAGATAAACGCACCGGCAGAACCAAACTTTGGCAGTGACCAGATGCGAGGAGTGGAGATGGCTCTTGCTGGGACAGACCTTCTCAGAGTTGGAATCCACCAGCAACAGCAGTCAAGGACCATGTCTCTGGACTTCAGACATTCAGGTGACAGAATCCTTTGAAACATTTTCAAGTTGGTTGACTCAGAGGCCTGCATAATTCTGGAATCCCGGTACGAAGTACCAGCGATGCAAAAGGGACAACATGTATGTGGAATTTTTCTTTTGCAGTTAGCAATGGGTATGCGGATTCACACCTCCACCATAGCAGACCCACTCACAGGCATTACTCCTCAAGTTGCATAAGGTCTGTTTGATTACAGAGAACACAGCATGCTGTTCTCAGCTTCACATTTCCAGACTTGAGCACTCCCATCATTTCTTCAGAAGTTGCACAATTTAGCTTGAGCACAGCCTCAAGTTTGGTGCTGGATTCTGTGTGACATCCTTCTGTCCTGAAGAAAGCAGTGAGTTGGACTCCCTGCAGATTTAGCTTCTGGGGGACAGACTTTGCTCAGCATGTCAGGCAGGGCTGCCATCCCCTGCCTCAGCACCTGGAACCTGGATGTCCTCACCTGGTAGAACCCTGTGGTGAGAAGCACGGGCATGTGGTGGCTACCGTAGTGCCCTGGCTGGCCCTAGGGAAGCAGTGCTGTGACATATCTTTGTCTCCCTGGGCCCACACCTCTGGGGCAGTGGCAACATGACATTACCCCCCTGTAGGAGCCAGACATGGCATCTTCCTGATATTTCTGCTGCTTCCACTTCCACACTGGCTGTAGCATTTTGCACTGCACTAGACACTTCACAGTAAGGTTGGTGAGAACCGTAGACCTGTGCAGAGCCCCTGGTGCCAGGCTCAAGCAGTGAAACAGGCTTCGAGCTCTGTTCTTTCCATGAGAAGAGGAGAAGTTGTCTTGCCCACATGATCACTGTGTACACAGCCTAAGGGCTCACTGTTTCCACAATGAAGGATTTAAATGCCTGGCAGCCCAGTAGCAATGAGGCTCCTACCTGGGAAGAAGCTAATTTGTACAGGACTCCCGCTTTCCCACAGAACTAGCCAGTGTAAAGACAACCAGCATGGAATCATTTATAAAATGTTTATATCGTTGTACTATACTTTTATCCATTGACTCCTTTATCACAAGCTTTTCCCACTTGCTAGTTGTGTTGTTTTCTGGTTTCTTAACTGAGGAAGAAAAGCATTCATTGCCCAGGGGACACTGAGGAAACCTGGCCCAGGAACTACAGCTGTGTTTCCCAGAGCAGGGCCCAGGGCCTGTCCCTCCGAGCCTCCGACTCTGGGCCACTTATCTGCCCACTCCCTGACCCCGGCAGCTGGGAGGGGCCTCTCCTTCCTTCAAGTCTTCTGTGTCGGGTGGTGTGGTTTGAGTTAAGGAAACATCTATTTTCTACCTTTCTATGAGTAACCAATGCTCAGTGCTGTCTTCTGGACCTCAGAATGACAATCCCATGGCTTTCTCTGCTACTGCAGAACTATTTTTACAGGACTGATATGTGCACTCTTGTTTATAAATGCCAGATTTAGAAGTGAAAGAATGAAAAGCTTACCATGTGTACTTCACTAAATTCATGTCAATCCCGTGCCCTGCCCCACCCCAAAACAACATTGGAAAAGAGGGCACTTTGAGAGCAAAAGCCGCACAGCAGCTCACATCTCTGCCCTCTGGGGATGCACTCCTGTGTTGGCCAGGTCCACCAGGCTCTGCCAGCTCTGCGTCTGTCATTCCACCTGTGTCTCATTCCACTTAGATATGTATGTTTGCAGTGGACATGGGAGACACTTCATTATGAAAACTGAGATCCCTCATGCAGGCATCCACCTCCCTTCGTGCATTTTTCAGATCAGGGTCCTTGGCCTCTTATCCTGTGGGCCCAGGGAGACCAAGCTCAGCATCCCCGAACTTTCTGTTGCCCCAGGGTTGTATTGACACAGCACACCCTCTCAATGAAATCTAGGGAGATCCTCGGTCCTTCCCACTTGAAACAGTGCTGTAAATGGCAGTTTTGGAAACAAAGCTTGAAAAGCTGAACAGATCTCTATGTTCAATAAATCTGTTCCAAGCCCTGAGAGGTCCAGGCTTACACCTGGAAGCTCTGATGGGACATGGTGGCCTGGACTCCACACTGCCCCCATGGCTGTCAGGTGCTCTTCAGCACTTGCCTCAAAACCTACCAGGTAGATAGAGATGTGGGACATCTTAGCATAGTGAGCCTGTGTGGATCAGCATTGGGAGAATGAGGATCTTCTGCTCTTATTGACCGTCTGTGGAGATACATTTGTATAGCCTGGTCCCTCCTATGTTTAGACTCACATCCTCCTTCTGACGGCCCATGTGAGCGCTGCCAGGACACCATGCCTCTTAGGGCTCCCCAGTGTGTCTCCCTGCACTGCAGAGGTCATCCTAGCATCTCTGTCCCTCTCCTTCTCTTCTGAGCTCCTGAATGGCAAGCAACCTAACGCTACTTTCATGCAGGTCCCAGGCCTAATTCCACATAGGAACAAGTAGAGAACTTGAGGCTTCAGGAGTACATAAATCAGAGCACTTTTGCTCTGAACTCTGCCATGTTTACCCCTATGACAACATAGTTTGGGGATGTGTGTGAGTCTGTGTGTGGCCTTGGGAGGCTGTTTCAGTCAGTCACACACGTGACGTTTAGGCTCAGTTCAAAGGATCTTTGAAGACTCTTTCCTAAAGGCTTTGGGCACTTGCTGAGCCCTGTGCTAGCATGGCTTTCATCCCTTCCCTTGTCTATTCTGCCTGTGTCCCTTGCCTTATGCCTGGCCTCACCACTCACTGGGTCTTGCTTCTCAGATATCAATTGAGGACTGCATAATACACAACCCCTTTATTCTGTCACTCTGAGGAGTGTGGCACTAGAGGGTGACAGTGTTCTCCCTACCTCTGCATGGTCAGCAGCCATACTGCCTCTTGTTTGGGCACTTGGGGAACCAGACCTCCTCTTAGAGCCATCACATTCCAGTAAACTCACATCACCAATGTCACATAAATCTCACTTGACAGTGCTGCCTGGATTGAAAGCTCCATTTGCCATGGTCAACCATGTCTTATCCCAAGCCTGTGCAACTTCATAGGCCAACTTGGTTCTAGGACCGTGGGAAAATTTATACCAACCCAAAATATGGTCCCACATTGTGGACCCCAGTTATTCAGCAATATGCCAGTTATTCTTCTTTTGTGTGACAGCAGGTGACCTCTGCCTTGTTTGGAGCCAAACCTCTCCTTATCTCCTATTGGATAAGGACCCCACGCCATTACAGTGCAGTCAGAACTCAACAGCCTAGTTAGTATAGTGCAAGGCAGGAAGCATCCAATGGGCCTCTGTGAAGACTGCAAGGGGCTTACTTACACCATGACCCAGCACCTATGTGAAGCTGCCCCTGTGGAAAGTAACCTAGAGCTGTTTAGTCACCACCAGCCTCCCTGGCCTGGGCAAGAATGTGAAGGGCTGGATTTCATGGCTGGTGTATCTGGGCGATTAGTTTTCTCTCGAGCACTCACTGTTGAATATAATAAAATCCATACAATAAAACTTGACCAGCTCTCAGCAGAATTCCCTAAAGCATGAAGATTGCTGTGCCACTCCCACAGTTCTGATGCATGAGAACAAAGCCTGTATCCGTCTCCTTAATATGAAAAACATGGTTCATGGCCCCCAATTACAGCGCTCAACAGTCAGAGCTGAGTGGACTGTATCCCAGGGTCACTGAGGCCGAGATGAAGATTGATGTATGACTTAAGGCTTCCATTTCACCGTATTATACTTCTAGGCCCCAGGAGTCCACAAACTGCTGGTCTCTTTGGGTGCAGAGTGGAGGCAAATGGTCTTTACTGGACAAGAGTGAAGACAGCATAGCACTGGGGACACATTTACTTCCACTTACATTAACATGTACAATAACTCTGTACATGTCCCTTTTTTCAATTGCTCACATACTGATGTGTGGACAAAGACCTAGTCCTTGGCCCCTGAGGTGTCCAAGAAGTCAGGCTCCATGCTCCGTATGCCAATCGCAGTCAGGCTCTCTGCTGACTGACTTACAATCTGAGATGAGACAGGTAGAGACATGAATTTCGGGGCCGGATGTATATGGCTTGATGTCATCCAGTTTATGGCTGAAGTGTAGAATTTGATAAGACACACATATGCCTGTAAAGCCATCAACATGATCAAAACCAAAATTAAACCTACCGATTTCCAAACGCTCCTCATTCCCATAGCTTTGTCCTCCCAGGTGTCCATGAAAATATGAATGAGGAATTGCTGCAACTACTAGGATTCGAACCTCTTAAGCAGAGAAAGGTGAAACAGTCTCTTCCCCCATCTGCTGCTCAGAGGGAAAAGCCAGTGCAATGCTGTGAATACTGTAGAAGAGGAAAACTTCAGAGCCACGAACTGAGCAGTGGTCCGGCTCCAGCAGCAGGGGAAACAAAAGCAAAGAAGTTTGGGTTCAGAGTGGAGGCCAATGCTGTGAACTGGACGAGAGTGAAGACGGCACAGCACTGAGGACACCCTCAATGCCACCTAGGTCGTTGTTTTGAACAAGACTAAAAACTTGCATTTTATTTACATTAATTCTATGAGTCTCATCTCTGGGAAATGAGAAGAGGTAAGTATAATAATGAAGAAGTCTGGAAGAGAAGGAAATGGCAGGCGAGGGTCCAGAGCTGCCTGCAGGTAGAGTTCTGAGGACTGGCTCATGCTGAGGAGCCCCCAGGATTCCAGGTGTGCAGCTGGTGGAGGAGGGGATCCAGGAGGACCATCTTGCTGTGGGGCCACAGCTGGAGAGGAGGCTGCAGGCAGAGGTGGCACCAAATCTGTGGCTCCCACATCAGCTTGGGCTGGAGCTGGCCCTGCAGGTGCAAGAGGAGAAAGGTTCAGCAGTATCCATGTTCTTCCTGAGGGAATACTTCCCACTTGGTGTCAGAGACAGCCAATGCCCCAGCACAGCCCAAGCAGGATCACCCAAGCTGAGCCCCACTGAGTGTTGCATATCTCATGATCTTGCATCACCCAGCACCTGGAAGCTTTGCTGTTTCCCAAGGCCCATCCACTCCTATAAATCCACAGTCCCACACCCCACTCCAGATTATCCCAAGGCTCTGCCTCAGAGGGCTCAGGAGGCTCCAGCTGGTCCAGGAGAACCTCAGCCTGAGGATCCTCCTGGGAGTGCAGCTCCAGTGCTGAGTCAAGGACAGAAGAGGTGGAGCTAGGGAAGCAGAGAGACAGCAGGTGAGAGTCTGATCTTTCCTCACACACTACCTGCCCAGGACACTGCAGGGGCCATGCTCCTTACCCTGCCAGTCAGTGCAGTGTTAGCCCCACAGTCTCTTATCCCACTGGGGCAGTGCTGTCCCACGAGCCCCCAGAGGCTCAGAGAAGGCTTCCTGGGAGCGAGGCCTTGTTTGGTGCTGTGACACCTCTGCCTTCCACAGAGAGGCCTCAAATAGTGTCTCCTGCCCATCCCCACTGTTAGGTCAGCTCAGAGACAGAGACCAGTTCTAGGGCTGCTGCTCCATAAATGAGAAGAGAGAGGCAGTAGGAAGTGTCCTTCTTCTGTGGTCTCTATTTCAGGCAGCCATGCTGCACCCAGCCATGTGGCGCTGGAGTACCTGGTGCACTGCGTGTGTGCACATCTAGGGAGGGCAGGAGCCAGGAACAGGTACCTCGATGGGCGCAGTATGTGTGCTGCTCTACCAGATGTCTTTTCAAGCCATAATGAAAGTCACAGGAGCACGGGGTGCACCTGCTGTGATTATTAGATCACGGGCAATGCCTAAGAAGGGTGAACGCATAGTGTGGGTCCAGGAATGTGTATGGCTTGAAGGCACCCACCTGCTCTCCCATGCTGTCTGCAGCCCAGCGGCCTTTGCTACCCCAGGAATTTCTGCTATGGGCATCCCTGAAGTTCATTGATGACTCTCCAGTCTCCCTTGCAATGCCCAGAACAGCTTCCCCAAGTACAGGTTGGTGAGGGGGAGGGGAGATCATCTGTGGGCCTCAGCACAGCTCTGCAACCAAGCTGACCACCTGCCAGAGAGCCCCCATCTCAGCCTCAGTGACCCTGGGATACGGTCCACTCAGCTTTGACTATTGAACCTTGTAATGGAGGCCGAGAGAGAGAGGCTTGGGCACTACAGGACTGGAATCCTAGGTGCCTGAGTCCCCCTGAGCTGCTGAGAACAGAACTCACCTGCCCAACATCAGCCCGTGTGGGGTGGAGACGTCAGCCCTTGAGGCATCTAGGAAGGTGGGCTCCATGCTCTCTGTGACAATCTCAGTCAGGCTCTCTGCGGAATGACTTGCAGTCTGAGTTGAGACAAATAGAGACATGGATTTGGGGGCCCAAACCCTTGGTTCTCACTGAGGCTCATTTCCGGGGGCACAGGAGAGACTCAGCATAAAAAGATTCCCATGTAAATATTTAGATTTCTCCAGGAACACTTAGGAGTACTAGCAAGTTCAGGCCAGCAGCTTCTTAGCTGAGGATAGTGTACGAAATTCCATGCATGGAGAGCAATAACCCCAGAGTGCTCAGGGAACCCGCTGCCATGAAATCAGGTTTGTCACGGTGACCACATACACTGTTTTCAGGTTTCTAATGAAATGAGCCCAGAGTGGGATCAGCTCAGGGTTTCTTAGCCCTGTGAGGCAGGATGGCTGGGGTCACTGCCTCCTTTCTGGGATGTCATATAGCCCTAGAACCAGCAGTTTGTGGACTCTTGGGGCCTAGAGTTATAATGAGGTATATTGGAAGCCTTGGATAGTACAGGAAATGATTTAACTGTTTCCATGTCCCTCTTCAATTGCTGACACACTGAGCATTTTGTGTCTGTATATACAAAATAGTTAAGATAGATATATAGTTACTTTCTCTCTATTCAGTGAGAAGAAAGATTTGTACTAATAGTGTTTGGACAGGATAACATGTCTGCATCTTATACTATGAATAACTATTACGAAGACAACCATATGCAATGTGTTAATTATTGTAACTGTCTTACTAACCTGTTTAGAAACTGTCTCATTGCTATTTGTTTCTCAACAAAATAGAAAAAGAAAAGAAACACCTTGAAGGGATGTGAGCAGTCAGCAGGGTTTTATTCCCCTGAACCAAGAAATCACAGATGCTGAAACTCATCACCATGTACCTATCAGCTAAGTACTTTGCAGAAGATCTCCTGGTATGGATGCAAATAGACACGGAAGTTGCAACAGATTGTCCCTTGCTGCCAGGATCCCTGAGGGCAGCTTTGTCATCTCAACCCATTTTAACCAAACCAAGTTCCTGAGAACAACTCTATGGGGAATTACTATGGATTGCTTCAGGACCTGGGCCTTAGAGGACCCAAAAGAACTGGACCTCAGTTTAGAACCTCAGTACAATGGGCTGTGCTTATCTAATCATATATGGTCTCCCACACAGTACCTGAGAATGAAACATCTGAGAATAGCCAATCAGGACTGTACGAATAAAAAAGGTGGTGACTTGCTTCTCTTGCTCATGTGAGCTCTGTGTGCTTTCTTATTGGGGAAGCTCACCTTGGAAATGCCCCTTCAACCTCAGAAGCCCAACAAGAAGCATAGTCTACAGGATGAGGTGACTGTCTCATTCTGAATGTCTGGAAACAATGACTGACAATGAAGAAAACCAGTTGGTTTGTATATAGGCTTTCCCAGGGTTCTCCCTGATAAACAAAAGTATGCTTCTGGTATCTTTGGAGACCCCTGCAACAGGAAAGTGGTCTTCCTGACTCCTGAGGACATGTTAAAGGTCTTTATAACAACAGACATGCACATTCCATGGAGGAATGATGCTGGGCTCCAACAGAAGTCATGTTATGGGGCACAGGGAGCACTGCCTCCTCATGAGGTATAAGGACCCATCACTGGGACAGTCCCTGTGAGTCTTCTGAGACTGCATGCAAGGCCTGCTCCTCTATAGAAGGGAAAAGGGAGGAGCCCCTCACCCAAGGAGGAGAACTAGACAGACTGCCCACCTCTGCACATAACACAGGTGTACAACCTACATGGCCTTCGAATACTGGAGCTGGCAAAACAATTAAACCCACATGTTGGGGAAACCACCCCCATGAGGCTGGCGTGGAAAAGCAGGGCTAATAACACCAAGCTGAGCCAACAGGAGATCTAGGAAACTAGAAAGGCCAACTATCCCGCTACACACCAAGTTCTATGGAATGGGCAATAGATAGCCTGGGCACAGATAACTAGACTTCGATAAACTAGTTGATTACTACACTGTAGCTCACCTTGGTTGGGGAGAAATCCAAATGAAGTTTGATGGGTAGTGGTATCAAGAGAGCAGACCCCAGAGAGCCCTGAGCAGCCCCCCATCCCAGGCCTAGTTATTATCACACACCAGCAAGAGCCGCAGCTGCCACAGCCAGCCCCAGTCACCATGAGCAGCGAGGCCGAGACCCAGCAGGTGCCCCCACCCTCAGTGCTGCTGACACCAAGTCAGGCACCACAGGCAGCAGCACAGGGAGTGGTGGCCAAGGCGGCCTCACATTGTTGACGCCTGCCGGTGGGGACAAAAAGGTCATCACTTATTGCCCTTAATTTAAAAAAAAAAATTTTACTTGAGAGACAGTACGGTAATAATTGGTATGCCATGACAAGAAGTACATATTTAGAAGACCAGAATGACAGGCACCGCAAGCCTGACCCTTCTAGTACACATTGCTATCTTCAATGCAGTTGCTTGGTTCACAGGTATCAGCGTGAATAGTTAGGGTGAGAATCCTACCAATTAACTGCTAGTTTCCAAAACTTGCTGATGTTTCTCAGGATCATTACCTTAACCATCTTGTGCCTATAAATGTATGGCTTTGCCCCTGTCATGTTTCCCAGCTTTTCTCCTTGCCCTCTCCTCGTTGTCCAATCCTCAAGTTCTTGCTTTCCTTTTAATTGTGTTATACATTTGTTTGTAGTTCTTCTTTTGAGTTCTTATACTAGGGAGACTATATGATATTTACATGTGTGGGTCTGGTTTATTTCGCTTATATCTTCAAGTGGCATCCACTTAAATATGAAGGCTTCAAGTTTATCATTCTTTATAGCTGAGTAATACTCCATTGTATAAAAATACCACATCTTTTTCACCCATTCCTCATGTGATGGACATCTTGGTTGTTTCAAAGATTTGGCTATCACACATTGTGGTGCTATACACATAGTGTACACATATATCACTATGATATGATGTTTTCACTTCCTCCGGGAAAATTCCCAGTAGGGGGATAGCCTTCTGGAATGGGTTTCCTGTCCTAGTTTTGTGAGGAGTCTTCACATTGATCTCCACAATGGTTGCACCAGTCTACATTCCCACCTGCAGTGGAGAAGGGTTCCCTTTTCCCCACATCCTCTCCAACATTTGTTGTTTGTTGATTTATTTATGATAGCCATTCTTTCTGGGGTGAGATGATATCTCAGTGGTGTTTTAATTTGCATTTCACAGATGGCTAGTGATATGGAGCATTTTTAAATTAAGGGTAATAAATGAAAAAAGACAAGAAAAAAAAGTTCACAGGACTATCCTGCTACAACGCTGTATATGATTAGACTTCTAAATTTCTGTGTAAAAATGTGTTTATTCTTCATATTCTATAGGTACTTAAAGTTTAACATATCAATACTTGATGGCAAATACCTGTTCCATGTTATGCCTAACATGATTGACACTTAGACAGATAGGGTAAACTGAAATGCATATGTTGCAGTGTAATAATAAGCTTCTCTTCCAGAGGATTAACAACCTAAGTTTACAGATCGAAAATTAGAGAAAAGGAAGGGCTTCAAGGTCAGCCAAAATTTTGGCTCTCACCTTTCAAGGTCAATGAAGACTAAGGACATAGGAGAACCTGTATTGTAACATCCTATAACTCAGTTGTGTCCCAAATTTTCTGATCAAAGAGATTATGGGGCCACAGAGGAAAGTGATTGATAATGTAGAGTGTGCCTAAGGAGAGTCACATGGAGAGAAAACATTCTCTCAGGTTTTCACAGAGAGCAAACTGGTCAAGCAATGGCCGTGACTCATCCCATCCACATGGCTGACACTGGCAAAGGATCTACAAAGTTCGGTATAGGGTTACAGGATAAATCATGAGGGTACGTGACTGACTTTAGGAGATACAAAAGTTACATTTCTTGTTATATAGTTCATTCTTCATCTTGGTCTTAACCATCTATCAGAAAAGTATAAAAACGAGGTATATAAAGTAAAGCCATATTAATATGCTAATTTATGAAAGGTTCAAGTCAACAACTTCTACGGATAACCCACCACTATTGTGTACTGCTGGACTGTGTTGGATTGTTTTGTTGAATTCACACACCTATAGAATTTAGATGCCAACAGAATATCCATCTCTGACAGAACTAAACAAAAAAAGGGGATACAACAGAAGGACCATTTTGTATTTGCATATACGGAATAGTTAGGATACATCTACTTTTGCTTAATTCAATGGGTAGAAAGATTTGTACTAATAGTGTTTGGACAGGATATCCTGTCTGGTTCTTGTACTATGGATAACCACTAAGAAGATAACAATGTAGAATGTATTAATTATTGAAACTGTCCTATTAGTAAGTTTTGTTACTGTCTCATTGCTATTTGTTTCTCAATAAAATAAAACATTTTAAAAAATTGCTCCTTGTATGTTATAGGTGTAGTTTTCCAACCTGAACCTCTTCAAAACCAAATTCTGAGGTCTGGTCAAATAGCTCAGCAGATTAAAGCACCTGCTACAGAATAGTCAGGATAGATATACAGCACTTTCACTTAATTCTATGAGAAGAAAGATTAGTAGGAATAGTGTTTGGACAGGATAGTCTATCTGCTTCTTGTATTATGGATAACCACTAAAAGGATAATAATGTAAAATGTATTAATTACTAAAAATGTCCTGTTAATCAGCTTTGAAACTGTTTAATTGATATTTGTTTCTCAATAAAATAAAATAAATAAAATAAATGAAGGTTAAAAAAATAAAGCACTTGCAACCGGGTGCTGGGGCCAGGGGTCCTCAGGCCTGTGGTGCTGGCCCCTGCCCTGGGGCACACTGAGATGGCAATTGAGACTGTGCATGGTGGCACACACCTATAATCCCAGCTCTTGGGAATCTGTAAACAGTACAGATAATAAGTACAATCTAGTAGTGAGACCCTGAACATCCTGTAGACCCGTCCCTAAAATAAACACACACACACACACAGGAGGGGTTAGACTAAATTAATTGAAGAAACTTAATTAAAAAAACAAAAATTCTGTACCAGGTTTCCAAAAAATTTGTTTAGTATCAGTGTTTATAAATGTCACAATGAACACAATTACTCTTTTGTTCAACTATAACAATCTGACTGTTGGAAATTTTTTCACTGTAGTCACAGATTATATTTATAGATTCATAAGTGATCATTCTTTGTCAGGTACGAACTCCTGAGTGCTGGGATCTGGTTAGGGCAGAAGACATTTATGTCTTTTCTAAATCCACAGACCCTATTTTCATACAGTAGAATCTGTTGAAAACATATGTGGGTATAACTCTGGCTATGTAACTCTGGTAAAGAAAACATTTTTTTAGTGCCAAGGAGATAGTGCTTGCCTGGCAGTAAATAAGTGCTTGCTTGGCAAGCGCAAGGGCTTGAGTTCAAACCCTGGTTCCGAAAAAAAATTCTTTTTTTTTTTTTTCTCTGTGGGGTTGGTCCTAAACATGCGACTAGAAGCACACTTTAGAGACTCCTAGTCTGTAAGATGCACCAAGGTGCCCCAGATCAGTCTCCTGATCAAGCTCAGCAGGTTCTATTTTTAGTGTGATCTACTCTGTGGTGAGGCCAGGCCTGGATATGATCTGGTAGGACTATTTTTAGCAGCATGGCTCACAAGCTGGTGGAACTGGAGGTGCAAACATCCCACTGTGTAAACTGAGTAACATTTCCTTTTGTTCATTTATTCATTTGTTTTACATTAAGTGAACACTGAAAACTTATGTGTCACACACTGAGCATAGGAGCAGCAAAGATAGTAAGAAATTTTTTTTGTCAATTAAATACACAAATAAGACCCCTAAAGGAAAAGCTGATACAAACAGTGCCAGGTCTAAGTCACTGAACTGTCACAACAACCACATGAGCTAGTATATTATAGTATTCATTTTACAAATCAGGGAACTAAGGCATCAGAATCAAGTGACTTGCCTAATGCTGTAGTACAAATTGTGGGTGAGGATTCCACCCCAGGCAGGGCAACTCCAGAGCATGTGCTCTTAGCCACTATAGTATGCTTTGCCAACAGGGAAAGGAGACTGTTTCTGAATGACTTAAAATCTAGGCAGCTAGGCATTTAACACATTGACAACAGGGCCGTAATGCAGAGTCTTGATGCCAGGTGGTTAACCACTGCTGGGATATGCATGATGTCCCATTAGACAGCTCTTTACTGATTTCATTAGTAAAAAGACTGATAAAATCTATTAGATCTCTATCACCAGTGGTGCAATCTGCCTGATGGGAGAGTCATGCATCTACCACTGGTGGTTCAAGCCAGCAAAAATGTGTTAAATGAAATGTAATGCAATGAAATGTTACTATGTCAGATATTATGACAGAATTACATATGGATTACAGATGTTAAAAGGAGTAGTCCATTTGTCTGGTTGGTAAGACTTTTTTCAGGAGTGACTTAATTTTATGATGGAGCTTGTTTGGGGTGGGTAGGAAGGTCATTTTTAAATAATCATTTTCAGAATAACACACTCATAGGCAATCCAGATGCATTTTTTCCCTAGGCTCTTAGAGGGCTTTAGCATAAAGGTGCTAACTACAGCCATGAAAGTGTGAAGGTGCTGGAGAAAGGAAAAAAGGAGAGCCAGAATCAAGGTCTTGGGAGCACTGTCTATGGTACAGACAAAAGAGAGAATTACAAGACAGGTCACAGCAATACTAGAACAACTGAAGGAGGGTAGGGTAATAGAAACCAAGGGAAAGGCAAGCCCACAAAGAAAGGGCTCTGTAGCATCAGATGCTAGAAGGAAGTGTGGAGAGCTCGCGAGATTTAGCAAGTAGCAACTCATTTATAGAACACTGAAAACTAGGACTTTTTTTTATTTTGTACAGTGAAAGCTGAATTTGCTTGCGGCCCTCAGAGGAGTGAGCCAGTGGAAAAGCAGATTAAAACCTATAAAGAATTAATAGATGATGGGAAAATGTACCTGAGGGAATAAGGGATGATGTTAAGACTGGGAAGCAGTAGCCTTGGAAAAGGACATCTGCGCATTTGGTGCTAGAGGAAAGGAAGCATGGGTGAATGCTAGGAGGCACATTGCTGTGTGGATGTGTAGCTGAGGAAATCAGGAATGCCTTGATTTCCTGGTCCTAAAACTGACCTCACGGGTCTGGGGAGATAGCCTAGTAGAATAAGTGTTTCACTGGCAAGTGCAAGGGCCTGAGTTTAATCCCCAGTTCCACCAAAAAATAAATAAATAAACAAACTGGCCTCAGGAGTCTGAGGGAAGCCTCTTGAAAACATGAGGACTTGGATTTGGTTATATACACAAGGCTTTTCAAACTGTAAGACAGTTGTAGAAACCAGGTAAACCTGAACAAGAGTTTGAGAACAGTCCTGTGTCTGACTACAGAGTGGGGAGGAGGAAGTTGCTTTAGCGACCGTTAGGTATCAGTACTGGAACGAGGCTAGTGTTCCCCTAGAGAATTATGAAAGCTAAGAATCTGTGATAAACTCATGGCTAAAAAAACTGGGGGGGAGTTGTTTTGAGACAGGATCAAACTCACTACATAACCCCAACTAGCCTGGAATTTGTGACTCTCCTGCCTCAACCTTCCAAGTTTTGAGATTACAGGTATGCACCATCATGCCTGGGTAATGCCTAGAATTTTTATCCCATATTTTAGGGTATTTTTTTTAATCTAGAATTTTTCTTTTTGAGTTTTCTCATATATTCCAAACATATCACCTCTCTAGCGGTGACAAGAATCACTGCTTTCATACTTGCTTCAGTAGCACAAATACTAAAATTGAAGTGATACAGAAAAGATTAGCATGGCCTCTGCTCAAGGATGATGTGCAATTATGGAACGTTCCATACTTTCTTTTCTGTATGCTACTGTCTGGGTTATCTTTGTGTCATTAACAATACTTTGGTCTGATTCCTGGATAATTGGGTGCTAGGCCAATTATACTGCATCTTCCCTTCTTAGATTAACAGAAAGCACTGAATCTTGGGAGCACTGAACACCCAGAGTGTATCGCTGAAAAGCACATGCAAATAATTAAATAGGTCTCTATGCCAGCAGCAAGGTCTTCCCACTATAACTGATCCACAAACCTCATCATGCATACACACACACACACACATACCCATGAACACACACAACAACAACAAAACACTTGGGAAGACAATAAAATGATTCAAAAACTCACAACACTCCCAAAGCAAATGCATGGCGTATGAATGAGGAAAAGCCTTACAGCTGAATTATTTGATGTGATAAACGAGGAAATAATAAATATAATTAAAGTGCTTGGCAAGCTCCAAGATATAACTAAACACATAATGGACTTAACAAAACGATTTATGGAAGACACTAATAAACAGCTAGCTGAACTAAACGAAAGGATATTATTCAGGAACGAACAGTTTAGCAAAGATTAGAGCTTATGAAAAGGTACTAAACAGAAATTTTGGAGATTACAAATTCTACTTAAGTATAGGCAACTGAAGTGAGAAGTTGGAGGACAAGTGTCAGAACTAGAAGACAGGCCTGATGCAGTGCCCACATAAAAAGAACTGAGTATAAGGGCTGGGGAGATAACTCAGTGGAATAAGCACTTCCCTGGCAAGCACAAAGGCCTGAGTTCAATCCCCAGTTCCGTAAAAAACAAACAAACAACAACAAAAAAAAGAGCTGAATATAAAAAATGGATCCAATAACTGCTAGATGGCAAGAAAAAATCTGAGCTTAACTGGAGTAAGTGAAAAATCAGAAGACAGCATCATCAACATAAAAAACCTGTTTACAGAAATAGTAGCAGAAAACTTTCCAAATATGGGGAGAGAACTAAACATACAGAAAAGTGAGGCATAAAGCACCCCAAATAATCTCCCTACTGAGAGAAATGCACATCAAAGCAACAGTGAGATTCCATCTGACTCCAGAAAGAATCACTACTATCAATGTATTAATAACAAAAGGCCAGAGAAGCTACAAGGAAAATGGAACCCTTCTACACTGATGGCGAGAATGTACACCAGTACAAATCCTATGAAATCAGTATGGATAATCTCAAATTCTAAAACTATAGTGAAACCCTGTGTCAGAAAAAATACCCCCTCATATAAGAAACTAAAACTAGAAATTGCAATTAATCCAGCTACTCCCCTTCTAGGTATCTTCCTGAAAGAGTTCAAGACATCATATTACAGTGGTACCTGCCTACACATACTTATACCAGCATGGTTCCTAACAGCTAACTCTTAGAAGCAGATGACTAGGGTCCTTCAGCTTTAGTGCTTGGAAAGACATTTTTGGGCTACACTGGGAAGAACCATTGCAAAGTTCGTAAGACCACAGTGTGCAAGAAAGGGAGAAATCTCAGTAACTGAGAAAATACTTCCTCTTGATATTGATGCACCAATCTACTATCATTTGGAAAGCCCTGAATTTTTCTTTTTTAATTTAGAAAGAAATGAGAGTTATATCTATTTACTGTAATAAATAAATATTAGAACTATATTAAAAATTCATGCATAGGTTGTCTCAGTTACTCTTCTCTGGGACCAATACCTGATACCCAAAATGAAGGAAGGAGAGGTTATTTAGCTCACAGTCAATGGAGGTTTCAGTTGGCTCCAAGGCAGACTGGCAAATGACAGAGGGCAACCTTTCATGGTGGCAGCAAAGAGCAGAGAACAATTGAAGGAGTAGTGACAAGAACAGCAACAGAGAGAAGTCTGTCTCTCTTATATTCAGGCTATCTGCCTCAGGCTGGGTGTAGCACTCATACCCATAACATCAACAGTACTAAAACCCATAATCCCAATAGATCTTGAGCTCTAGAAGTCCCCACCCCATGACTGCATGAGGCTTTGGGGGACAACTAGACACAAACCGTAACATTCTGCCCCTTGGCTCCAAAAGACTCAAGCAGATTCCTTTAAGCAAACAGCATTTTAGTTCATCTCTAAAAGTTGCCAAAGTTCCTAGAGTTTCAGCATTGTTGAAAAATCCAAGTGCAACGTCTCCTCCAAGATCTAAGGTAAACTCTTATCTGTGAGCCCCTATACAAAAGAAAAGTTAAACACATCCAACATTCAATGCACAAGATAAACATTACCATTCCAAATGGTACACACAGCAGGATACCAAGCATTGGGACAAATGTAAGCCCAAAATGCAGTACAGCAAACCTTAAATCCTGTAGGTCCTTATGAAACATCCAAAACAATCTGTGGTAAATTGTGAGCTTCATGTGCCTGTGCCCCTGTGACACTTCTGGTGGTTGTAGCTCCCATGGCTTTTCTCTTAGGCTGGCTTTGCTCCCCCTTTGCAGTTACCCTTAGATAATCCACGTTCTTGCCTTTTCCAAGCTTCTGGGGTTTCCACTAAATAGGCTTCTCACTCAACGACACATTGCCAGCATCCCAGCCGTCTGAAATCAAAGTGGAAGCCTTCTTCACCTCATAACTCCTGCATTCTGAATGTGTCTAAAACCAATGCCACGTGGATGATGCCAAGGTCTGCTGCCAGCTGTAGCTGTAGCCAGGCTTCCTTCTCCTTTGGCTGTAGAGGTCAAGTTCCTGGATTGATGAACATTCTGACCCTGATTCCAAGGAACAAATTATCCATGTTGGCACCATTTTGGAACCTAGTGTGACCGCTGAAGCCTCTTTGGAACATGGGGCTCTGCAGCTTGCTTCTCAAGGCAAAGTCCCTCACCCTTGCAATTCTGAAGCTACAAAGGGTGGAGACTTTCTGCCTTCAGTGATACCCTCAGACTATCCTTTAGATTTTCTGGTTCTTTCCCAGTAATAGTGATCCTCTCAACTCTAAATTTGCAGTCCATATTGGAGCATCCTTTCTGGCCAAACTCACAACATTTTAAATCATCCTACGGGGCTCTCTGCTCTTTATTTTCAACATAAATCTGGCTAAAAGTCCCCAACAATAGCCTTTCTACCACCCCAATATTTGGCTACTTTGAAATTTCTATTGAAAGATTAATCAATCCACCATGTATTATCTCAGTTTCAGGTAAAGTCTCTGGACACAAGCAAAATTCAGACAAACGTTGGGTCAAAATAACATAAATCATCTCGAGTCCAACAACCATTGCAGTCCTCAGCAGAAACCTCCCCAGCCTGGTCTTTATAGGCAGGATTTTTATCAGCCTTCTTGTCTGTGCTCTGACCAGAATCTCCCAAACAGAACAGCTAAAGCTATTGCAGCTTTTTGCAAGTAGGCAACATCTTCATACCTTTCTCTCTCTTCCTATAAGCCATTCCCAAAAGCTTGTAATCCACATGGTCAGGTTTAGTCACAGTTCCTGAGGTACCAAATTCTATCTCAGTTACTCTTCTCTCATTACTGAGACAAATATCCAACACTCAAGATAAAGGAAGGAAAGGTTTATTTAGCTCACCGTCATTGGAGGTTTCAGTCCATACTCGGCTGGCTCTAAGGAAGACTGGCACGTGGCAGAGGCAACCTTTCATGGCTGGGCAAAGAGCAGAGAGCAAATGGAGGAGTAGCGGCAACAATGGCCACAGAGCTGAATGTTCTGTAAAAGAGTTCATTACCCACATGGGCTTAATTATAGAGCAGGTGGGTGTGATCCCACGTAAGACATCATGATCTTCCACGTGAAGGAAACATATAAATAGGGTGGGCCACAACAAAATTGCTGAAGTAAATATAAAACAAGAGAAATTCTCATAGCATGCAAAGGAAAAGGCTAAAGAAATTAAGAAAGAAGAGAAAAAGATGTAGAGGACCTGTCTAAGATGCAAATTAAGGTAACAGAAATACCTAACAGAGGACAAGGCAAAATGAGGCTGAAACAATAAAGGAATTAACTGAAAAAAAGCTTTCTTCATTCAAAGAGTTGAATGAAGGAGCCCTGCAAATGAGGAAGGCTCATGGGGTGTCTTTGAATTTTAACAAGAAAAAAAGCAACATCTAGATATATCCTCCAGACTTTTTAAATTTCAAGGATTTGCAGAGAAAGCAGGTTAGCTATAAAGGGGCAAAAGTCAGACTGATCTCAAATTTTTCTCTTGCAATTCTAAATGCCAGACAAGGGAACATCTACAGTTTTAAGGGAAAATAACTTTCAACCAAGAATTATATACCCTGCCAAGTTAGCATTTCTGTATGAAGGCAACTGGAAAACACTCAGATACTAAGGGGTTAAGAAAATACATTGACCAACAGCCTTTTCTGGAAATTTTGCTGAATGATATACTACAGCCAACAGAAAAAAAATTTTTTAAAAGGGGAGATAATTATACGAAAGATTTGATGGTTAAAACTAATTAAGAAAATGAAGTCTAAAACTGTTACATATAGGATCATAAACCTAAATGTAAATAGATTTATAAGCTAGGTCTAAAATTTTCAGTTCATGTAGTTTCAAGCCATGAAAGTGCATGCCAAATATCCAGTGTATTAGACAAATAAATCTTGTATTTTTTAAAAATTATATTTATTTATTTTTATTTAATTTATGACTCGTAATCCTCCTTCTTTCAGCCTGCCCAGGGCTGGCTGGGATTATAGGCATGCACCACTATGCCAGCATGTGTTGCTAGGGATCAAACCATAGTCCCTGCGCTTGCCTAAGTTTGCCTAAGCAGGTGCTTTAGTCCGCTGAGTTATTTCGCTGGCCCAATCCTGTCTTACTTTTGCCACACAATATTATAAAGATGCATATTGTTAAGCCAAATGTATGTTAGATAAAGTGCCTTGTTATAGTGGGCAGGACAAAATATAGAAAAGGCATTCTAAATGTTAATTGGACAGGACTGGGGAGATAGCTTGGTAAGTGCAAGAACCCCAGTTTTGATCCCTGGTACCACATGCCATGCTGGGCCCTGTAAAAGTAGATGTGGAGGTGCACACCTGTAATCCTAGCACTGAGGAGTCTGAGACTGGAGGATCACTACGAGTATGAGCTGCGTAGCAAGACTCTGTACCAAATACAAAAAAGAATAATTTTTAAAAAAAAATATTAATTGGACAAAATTGGAAAGTGGTACAGTTTCACTTCCTTTCAAAAAAACTAACAAGTTCATAATGTTAATACTGACAATGTGAAAGGAAAGTTTCTAAACCACTGGTTGGAGAAAGATGGATATGCTTCACATACTGAGCTGGAAAAACCAGTAATTACCGTACCAAATAGTAATTCATATAAGTCAATTTGTCACTGAGTTGTAGACAAAGATATATTATATACATTCCAAGTCTGTGGAATTAAAAACAAGTGAAAAACCAAGAAAAAATAATAAAAGAAAAATATCAAGAAAGTGTTAAAATTTGCATAAGGGATATTGGCAAAGAAAAGTGAACTGTGCTCATAAAACAGTTAAATTCCCAATTAATAAAATCCATATTGAGGTGTCAGCAGGATAGCTTAGCAGTGGAAGCGTCTGCTTGGAGAGTACAAGGTCCTGAGTTTGGTCTCCAGAACCAGAGGGAAACTACCCAAATTGAGCAGAAAAAAAATTCAGTCTTCATCCAAGATACTTACATTTATATAAAACAAAGGCTAAAGGAATTTAGAGGTAACAGGAACTCATTGGGTCATAGAATTGGATAGTAACATTTCCTTTAGGCAGAGATGAGGATGTTATACAGTATCTTGATGTGGGTGGTACTAAATTGATACAGATACATACATTTTAAAACACATTTAAAATTAATGATTTAATGTACTTAAAATCGGGGGCCAGCAAGATGGCTCAGTGGAATAAGCACTTCCCTGGCAAGTGCAAGGGCCTGAGTTCAATCCCCGGTTCCGCAAAAAAAAAAAAAAAAAATAATAATAATGTACTTAAAATTCATTGAGCAATCCTTCAGTTAAAGAGAATACATGAGCAAACAAAACAACAGAACGAATGGATAAAGTATGGCTTTGTGCACAATAGAGTATCACGTTGCCAGTGAAGGATAAACTTGAACCATTTGTAGGAAAATTTTGAGACTACAGTGTTAAGTGAACAAAATCACACAAAGAAATTTTACATGAGAAATCCAGAGTATAAATAAAAAGCAAAATAAAAGCTACCTCGCAGGAAACAGGGAGAGCGATCTTATGCAACAGAGAAGGGGACCAAGAGACAGAGGTTAGGGGATGAGGCCAGGGGAAGGGGATGGAAACGGAGTTAAGATGTGTTCCACACATGTATGAACTCCTGAGGACAAATGTAATCATTATGAGCTGCAAATGTGTACTAATAAAAAAAGAACCACTGCTTCTTTCTTTCATGCCAAGGATCTAAGCTCCAACGTCTACCTTAATGGGCAGATTTTAAACGGGCTCAGTGGACTGAAGGTGTCTGTTTTCCCTCTGGCGTGCACAAACCAAATAAAGTTGGACATTTTATAAAGTTGGAACAGGACCATAGAAATCTCAGGTGCAGCAAACAATATCCCATGAACTGGAACATAGCACCCAGCCCCAGATTTGCTTATTCAGGCAGAAAAGAAGACCTCAAAATGTGTCTGACTTGTTCAGATGTGAATCAAGGTTTAGATTTAAAGGGGTTAGAAAGCCATTGGAGACAGTCCCAACCCTCATTCTGGGGCTGACTTGGTTGTGGTAACAAAACATAGACATATAATCAAGAAGCATATTCTTTTTGCCAAGTCAGATATAAGGCTGTTCAACTGTCAAATCTGACCCCTGTTGAACAGTGACAAGGTAATGGAACTCTATAAAGCTGTACTTGCTGGAATACTGAAAATTATTCTCAACTTTTTAGAATCTAGTTAGTATAGTTCCTCAGGCAACCTGAGATTGAAAATTTTCCAGACCTCTCTAAAACACATCATGGTAACATTCTCAGTAATCTGATAAGGTGATATGTATTCTGCTCATAATGAATGGAAATTATATTCAAAATATCCAATGATTAGAATGGGTGCCAGCCATTAACACTATGGCTATGTAAGTGCTATGTTTAGCTGGCCATGGCCTAGAGCCTCTGGCCATGGGCCAGATGCTGACTGGGGATGGGGACTGTTTTATTCAAGTATCTCAGTACAGGCTAAGTCCACTAGGCCAATAGACTGGAGTGGGGGGTATCTAGGTACTTAGCATCTAGATGATTCTTAGACATTTGTCACTTAAAAATTACACTGTAAACTAGGAATGTTGGTGTACACCTATAATCCCAACACTTGGGAGGAGCCCGGCCCGAGTTTAAACCCAGCCTGGGCTATATTGTGAGCTGAAGACCAGAATGAACTACATAGTGAGAGCCTGTCTCAACACAAACAGAGGTAAATGAAAAAATTTTCTCAAACTTTTCAATTTTAAGAACCATATTTGTTCTCCTCAATTTCTTTTTACTGATTAGTTTGTGGGATTTAGGTGTGAAGCCTGACTTACTACAGCACTATGTTCCAAGTAAACAACAAAAATTATAGTTACAATATTTTTTCACTTAGTAAAATTTCCTTCTACCTCCTATACCCTTTCTCCATTTCTGTTGCTTTCAGTATTTGTTACTGGAATACTGAGACAGCACTAGGTTCCTTTTACATCATAAATACCATAATAGTAACTCACTACGGTTGTAGAATGCTGGATTGTGTTGGATTGTGGTGTCGAGTTCAAGCACCTAAGTTAGTCGAATGTCAATGGAGTGCCCACCTTTGACAGGTGTAGATAAAGGAAGGGGTGTAGAAAGAAAAAATCATGATGTGTGTGACGCTGTGCTTCTACATAATTCTATGAGAGGCAAGATTTGCACTAATGATGGTTGGACAGGATATTATGTTGGCCTCTAGTACTACGGTCATCCACTAGGAAAATAATTATTGAATTCTTGATATAATTCAGGTATAAAAAAATAAGATAAGTAAGCAGCTACACTGTTAATTCACTGATAAGAGATATTTGCTAAAATAATATCTGTAAATATCATATATGCACCTTGTACAATATCAAAACGTTATGAAAACAGTTTACAATGTATTAATTTATCGAATCTGTCTTGTTAAGGTGTCTTGAAACTGTCTGATTGACATTTGTATTTCAATAAAATAAAAAATAATAAATAAATAAAATAAATAAATAAATATCACAATAAGACTGGGCGTGGTAGAGCGTGCCTGTAATCCCAGCACTTGGGAGGCTGTAAACAGGAGGATCACTACAAGTCTGATCTACACAGTGAGACCCCATACACCCTGTACAACCTGTCCTAAATAAAATGACAATAATAGCCACCATTAATATTACTCATATCATCATCATCCTAAGAAATGAGCCTCACAGTGTGCTAAATGCCCTATATTAACTGTTTCGTTTTCCTTAACAACTCTATGAGGCAGGTGTAGGAATGTTCTCATCTCAGCAGTGAGGAAATTGGGACTGTGATGGTTTATCTCTGGATGTCCCCACAAGGCCTCATGCAGGGGCTGGGGAGATGGCTCAGTAGAATAAGCGCTTCCCTGGCAAGCGCAAGGGCCTGAGTTCAATCCCTGGTTCCACCAAAATAAAAAAAAACCTAAACTATGAGATTTATTAAAAAAAAAAAGGCTCATGCAGTCATGGGGTGGGCTTCTTCTAGAATTTAGGATGGATTTATGGTCCAATGCTGGGGTTATGGGTATGAGTGCTGGGGATGGGCAGCCTACGTACAGTATAAGGGAGGGAAAGAAGTTTGCTCCGCCCAGGTGCTTCTCCAGCTGCTTTGCTACTATGAACTGTTGCCCTCTGCCATGTGCCACTCTGGCTTGGAGCCAGCAGAGAATGGACAGAAGCCACCACAAACTGAGAGCTTAATAAACCTTTCCTTCCTTAACTTTGGTTTCATCTCACAAGGACAGAAAAATGACCGAGACAGGGACCTACAGGGGTAAAGACTGTCTAAGGCCATTGAGTGTGGTGGTGGGGCCAGGACTGTGTCAGTCCTTAACCCTGTGCTACAAATACGACTTCACACAGAATTTTATACCTGGCAGGGTGCATGAA
>PVKA01002228.1:0-129205 GCA_004027165.1 Ctenomys sociabilis
TGTAAGAAAATGGCAACTGCATTGCCAAGCAGGGGATGCTGACTGACTATCTACCATCTTTCCCTCACAACACTTTTATGTAGCTCGCCCAAACTCTTTCTTTGGATACTCTGGACTTAGTGAATGCTGCATTCCCGAGACAACCCCAAACCTCCAGGTTATTCTCCCCATTTTTTTCTGAAAGTCATGAGGGAATACTGAACTTAAGCTCTTCGTAGCCTTCCTGCTTTGAAGTCCAGATTGTTACTCCCCTCGCACCCCCTTGAGGGTTGCTTGGAATTGGACTCAGGACCTTGCAGTTGCCAGGCAGGCACTGTACCACTGAGCTATATCCCAGAGCCCCTTGAAATTGGCCTTTGAATGTACCTCATCCCACTTCCTAGGTAATTCACATGACAAGTAAGTGGCTAAATGGCCCTCAGGATTCAGCATGGAATCCTGGCCCCTGGAGATGTTGTCTGACTCACTGAGGGGGGTTTCTTTATTCTTTTTGTTCAGAGATGAGAGATGTCTTAGTCTGTTTTCTATTGCTAAAACTGAGTAGCTGAGGCTAGATAGTTTATGAAAAAATAGAAATTTATTTGGCTCACAGTTTTGGAGCTTGGAGATTTTAAGAGCGCAGTACCACCATCTGGTGTAGGCCTTTTTGCTATATTTTAACATGGTAAGGGGCATTGCAGTGCCAGACAACAACTCGTGCTCTTCTTGTAGTCACTAATGTAACCAAAGGGGTTTCATCCTTTTGACCTTCTCTAATCCTAGCACCTCCCTAAAGCCCCACGTTCAAACACCATCCAACACATGAACTTGATGAATGTAGTCAAACCATAACAATGAGTTTATGCTGGAGACGCTGGCAGAATTTGTGTATAACAAAGTTACATCGAAGACATCTTTTAAGTGGCCGACTCTCACGTTTATACTCTAGTTAGAAGCAGGGAGCCCCCAAGGCAGCAGACTCAGTCATCCCATGAGCAGAGCACAGCTTTAGGAGGGAGTCAAGGCCTGGTTATGGCCATGGAACCCAGGACTAGGGATCCTTGCCATACATGAACTGCTGGCACTGCACTTGTTTTAACAGCTAGCCTCTTCTGTGCCACTCCAGCCTCTTTGTCCCTAATGCATCCTGACAAACAAAACACAAACAACAACAAATAAATATTCTTCTTTATTGCCAATATCAAGTCTCATTTCTAAGAGAGTGGGGCCACTGTCATGGCACAAACCAATCAGGAATTGCCTTAGGACTCTAGAAGGGGAAGAAGAGTCCCCATCAGTATAAGCTACAGCATACTTTTACCCTGTGAAGAAATATTTGTTACATTTATTCATAGCTCTATTTTTATCTTTGGAGATTATATCTGTTCTTCTGGTCTCTTGGTTACTTCCTGCCTGCTCCCTTCCAGCCCTTTCCGTTTTACCTTTACCTCCACCATTCCTTTCTTCAGGGGGACTTCCTCTCTTTTCCCAGTTACACATTCCTTAGAATATCATTGTACAGAGTGCTTTGATTCTCATTCTGCCTTTTCGTTGTCCCTGAATCCACTCTTGATATAACTGAGTAAAAGTGGTTAGCTAGACCTGAATCTTAGAAACCACAGAAAACAACCATTTCCCTCTCCCCCCACATCCGGGGAGGTGGCCACAGCCTTGGACACTTGAGGGTTACTGATATTGCATAAAATTTCTCTCTGTGCAACACTGTTTCTGCTCCTGTGTTCTATGCAAGTGTGGAGCTCTTTGAGGACAGAAACAAGAAGACAAAGAATGGAAGGTGGAGAAGAGGCATCCCTTCTTTCATGTCCCTGGAGAACACAGCTCACAGGTGTGGACTGGAAAGACTGTGTGGGTTCTTAGCAAGTTGTATCTCTGGTGGAGGAGATCTTTCTTCTTTCTTTTGGCAAGAACCTTTGTAGACTTTGTGAGTTGGGAAGCTTATGCCTTCTGGGTTGAGTGAGTTCCTAACTAAAAGTAAACCACAGTGCTTAGAAAGCCCTCCCTACCATTTTCTCAGCCTTCCTTGTTCAGGACAGGGATTCCGAGAGTTACCACAGGATGATTGAGCAGTTTCTGTTTTCATAATCACTCAATTCATCCAGCCTGTTTGTGCAGCTCATGGGGGTGGACTGAAGGTTTTGGGCAGTAGGTTGAGTTATGACTATAGCTGTGGTGTTACTAGAAGGCAGATGGCTTCTTCGCTCTTTGCTTTGAAGCTTTGTTCTTCATAGCCACCTTTAATTTATGTGAATGCTTGGCAAAGGATTGAAGTGCACTTTGCAATGGAGACATTTTTCTTTTGTTTCTGAGGTATGAACTCAGAGCCTTGCACATAGCATGTGCTGTACCAGTGAGCTATACTCTCCAGCCCTGGAGAATTTTTGAATTTTCCTTTTTCAATAAGAAGAGACTGATACAGGGGGTTATTATGGTCAAAACTGGAAGTATCACATGAAGCAAAATTGTAAAAGGGGCTAGGCAAAGGGGCAGTTAATTAATTAGGTCAAGAGCGTGTTGTGAATTCAGGGTTGATTTCAGAGTTTGTGTTAGTGATTCATTCTAGAACCTTGCTTCTCAAATCACATGTGGTCAAAGAGTAGGCACCAAGGATGCTCCTTGTCCCCAGGACACTCAAAGTTGGTGCCAGAAGGTATGATTTCCACTAGACCAAAGCTGATTCTTGATTTAGGTTTTGAGAAAACCATACAAATATAGTTTTTCAAGTGTTGCAAGTTTTGTTTAATACACAAAGCTCTTTTCATTGTTGCTGTTGCTTTAGTTATTGTGTTTTTTGGGCATGGACTTTTTATTTTGAACTAATTTTTATGGAAAAGTTGAAAAATTAGTCCAGAGAGTCCCTAAATACCTTCTCCTATTGTTAACATCTTAGACAGCCATAGTACATTTGTGAAGATTTAAGAGAGCAGTAATCAATGTGTTACTGCTAATTAAATGCTAGACTTTATTGGGTTTTCTTAGTTTTTCCACTGGTGCCTATCCCAGTCCAGGGTCCCCCACAGTTATTCCTAGTGCTAATGCCACCCATTCTGGGAATTTACGAATGTTTTAATTCCACAGGACCCCTGTCTTCAATCTGATGCATGGCACCTTGGATTGAAGGGCTGAAGATATTTATCATATCTTCATATCTTTCAGATCCAAGAAGATAAAAGAAAAATAACTGAAAATACAAAATCAATGATAAAGTATGCATTATGCCTTGTTGTGATACTAATAGTATTTGAATAACCTACCGAGACTGTTAAACGTGAAGTTCATAATAAAGATAGAAAATACACAATCAAATAGGCATATTCCTAGGTTAGAGTACTTGAAATGTTTTTAAAATTGGTTACTGAAGAGACAGCCAAATTGCTCAGTGGATTAAAGCGCCTGCTTAGGCAGAGGCAGGGGCTGGGAGTTTGATCCCCAGGCTTGCCATGCCAACCCCGCCCCTGCTGAGACTACAGTTGAGACTGGGCATGGTGACATACACCTGTAATCCCAGCTCTTGGGAGGTTGTAAACAGGTGGATCACCATGAGTCCATCTATGCAATGAGACCCTGTATGCCCTGTCCTGAATACAAAAATAAATAAATAAAATTAGTTGCTGAAGAGATTGTTAACTTTTGCTGAAAAGTGTTAGAAATTTAGATATTACGATAAATGTAATTTTAAATATTTAGAGTTTCCAAAAGACTTCTTCCTCCCACGTTTAATTTCTTTTTTAAGTTTTTAATTCATTATGGTGGTGGTTGAAAAGAAAGAACAAGCCCCATTTAGTGGTTGTTTTTAAATATATGATTTAGAATGCTTTTGAGGAATGTTGTTTGATTAGTTTTCTTTTCTTTTCTTTTCTTTTTTTTTTTTTTCCGGAATCAGGGATTTAACTCAGGCCTTGTGCTTGCCAGGGAAGTGCTTATTCAATTGAGCCATCTCCCCAGCCCTAGGTTTTTCTTTTTAACATAGTTCAAAAGTCAAAAAACATGAACAGGTAGAATACTGTTTCTCATCTGCCCAGTTTTCTACTTTTTGTGTGTCTTTGCATACATTAAAAAAATCACATACACACAAGCAGGCATATAATCTTGTCCACTGATTTTTTTGGACACTTAGTGGACCAACAAAAGTAATGTATTTATGTGTTTTCAGTGTTCTCACTTTGATTTTTCATTTAAAAACATAAATTTCCCCATATTGATACATAAAGAAACTTTTCTTTTTATATTCTATTTCATTGTGTGGCTGTTGCACATTTTATTTAATCATTGCTCTATGAATGGACTGTTAAGTGTTTGTACATTAGGGTATTGTAGCTATTTGGGGCCCAATAACATTATACTCATTCCTAGGATAGAATTTTAGGGATGGGAGTAGGAAGATTAGGCCTAAAATTAAAATGTCTATCATGTCTCTGTTGAGAAACTTTTTAAACACAAAGAATTTGGTTGTTAATAGGTGAGAGATGCTTAGTAATAACAAATTTTCCATAAATGTAGCTGTGAATAGTTGTAAATAGTTATATTTAGTAATAACATGATTTTCTTGAAGTCTATTTATTTTATGGTTTTGAGTTATTCTGTTTTCTTGGCCAGTGCATCTGTGTATTTATTGTGCTCACTCATGACTTACATTATTTTTTTGTATAGATTACAGAGATATTACTAGAGTTACTTATTAGATGTTTATTATCATTGTAAACAGGAAACACAAGAATATGAAAATAGATGTGAATTTTGTATTTTAAAATAGAATATTATTAACCATTTTCTAGTAGAGTTATTGAAATGGAATAAAGACTATAGCTAATAATTCATGTTTCAGAATATTGCCTGTAACATTCTTCATGGTATTCCCATTGTTTTCTTTCTAGTCCTCAAGTTGGCATGTTTATTTTGATCATCTTCAGTGTATTGGGTAACTCTGGATTGATTTCTTTATGATATACTGTTCTTGCTAGAAATATGACACACATTTCTCCTTGTTTGAATCTTAGGAGTATTTGACCTTTTTCTTCATATAAATTCTGCACATATAAAAGTTTATTCAGGATTAAAGTGCCTGTAAGCAGGCGCGGGGGCCAGGGGTTGATCCCTGGGCTTGCCGTGTTGGCTCCACCCCTGGGGCATGCTGAGGCATTGATTGAGACTGAGTGTGGTGGCATGCACCTGTAATCCCAGCTCTTGGGAGGCTGTAAACAGGTGGATCACTATGAGTTTGAGCTAATAATGACACCCTGAACACCCAGTAGACTCTGCCCTAAAATACAAAAAAAAAAAAAAAAAAAAGTTTATTCATCAGTATAGTTTGTTTGCTTTCATTACTTTGGCAAATGGGGTCTTTCATAGATTGTCTGTTGATGTGTCTGTATGAGTGGCATTGATTTCTTTTGTTATTTATGTATCCTGCTAATTCTTATTGTTCATAGCAACTTTCAGATGATTGGAGGGATTCCAGTCATATAATTGTATTTGTGTCAGTTAGCTATGATGCAAAATTTAATAGCTCCAAATAACAACATTTTTATTGATCACATATCTGTAGGAAACTGGGAGGATCATCTGATTTGAGCTGGGCCCATTGTGTATTGGAGTCAACTGAGTTGGATAGGCAGCTCTTCTGTTCGTGGCTGAACTCTCACTTTTGAGGATTGCTCAAATGTAGGCTTGTTGTTCTTGATCATTTTGGCTGAGACAAATGAGTTGTTACATGTCTCTATATACTCATCAGGCTAACCTGATGAGGTATATTTTTAGATTAACTGAAGCACATTCCTATGAATATTGTAAAGAAGTAAGAGAGTAAGGGAAATAGATTTGAAAGGCACTTTTTCTTTTACTTCTCTCAGGTCTTCAAAAATAGACTTTGTTTCTTCAATGAGAACTACAGTGCCAATGCACAATCAAGGAGAGATCCCAGGGACTAGCAGATAGGAAGATTCAATGGCCAGAGAACAGATGGTTATTAGTGCAGTGAAGCTAATTGGTATGATACTATTTTGGTGAATTCACACCCCTATAAATTTGTCTGAACCTATAGGATACACACCACTAAGAATGAATGTTAATATAAACTTTGGACTTTGTGTAATAATAATGTATCAGAGTAAGTTCATCATTTTAAACAAATGTTCTGTCCCACTCTAGGGGATAGTGATAACGGGGAAGGGTATACATGTGCAGGAGAGGGAATATATTGAAAACCTCTATAAATTTTACTCGATTTTGCTGTGAACCTAATACTGCTCTAAAAAGTAAAGTCTGTTTAAGCAAACATCATGAGAAGCAGTCTAGTCTACAATATTTAATTCTATATGTACTCATTCTGATATTTTCTCCTTTCTGAAGGTCCCAGGTTTTCTGTTATCATTGCGTTTCTGTATAGAGTATTATCATTTATCATTCTTTAAGAATAAGTTTAGTAGCAAAATGAATTTCATTTGTGTGAGAATGCCTTTCTTTTTCTTTATTTCTGAAAGATAGTATTTTAGCTGGGTATAAAATTTGCTACTGATGAGGGCTGGGGAGATGGCTTAGGGTAATAAGTGCTTCCCTGGCAAGTGCAAGGGCCTGAGTTCAGTCTGTAGTTCAAAAAAAAAATTGCTATTGATTATTGTTTTTCTTCCAGTACTAGAAAAATATTGAGCTACTTCCTTCAGGCCTCCATGGTTTCAGATGAGAAAAATGGTGTCATTGGTATTTCCCTCTAAGTAGCACACCATTTTTCTTAAGCCACTGTCAAAATTGTTTCCTTTGTAGTAGTTTTCAGAAATTTAATTGTGATGTATCTTGGTATGAAGTTTTTTTGTTGTTATTATCTAGGTGTCTGCTCAGCTTCTTCATTCTGAGGTATATTATGTCTTTTGTTGAGCTTGGGATTTTTTAAATGTTATATTTTATAATACTTTTTCAGTCATAGTCTAGCTCTTCTTCTTTTTGAAATCTTGAAATATAGAGATATTGGCTCTGTTGTTATTTGTCTCAAGGTCTCTTTGAGAAACATTTTTCTTAATTTTTTTAGTCCATATTCCTAACAATGTTGTTCTGACTGAATAAACTGATTTATGTGTTAGTCTTTTCAATTGCTATAACAGAACATCTTAGCCTAAGTTGCTTTTAAACAAAAGAATTTTATTTCTCATAGTTGTACATGCTGGAAATTCAAGATCAAGGTGCTAGCAGATCCAGTGTTTAGTGATTAGATGTCGGGTGAGGCCCATTTCCCTTAGATGGCGTCTTCTCACTGTGGCCTCTTATATGGGCACTAAGCCCATTTATGAGGGCTCCATTCACATGATCTAATTTTCTCTAACATCCGTCTAATACCATCACTTGATGATTAGGATTAAATACTGAGTCTGGAGAGGGTGCAGTCTGTCATCATAGTCACTGATTTATTCTGTCATCTACTTTACTATTGAGTTCATCAAAAGATTCTTTTATTTTTCAGTTCCATAATTTTCATTTTATAATTTTTTAAACTTAAATTTCTTTGATGAAATTTCTATTTGTTTCAAGAGAATTTGTAATTGCTTGCTAAAGCATTACTATAATGGTTGTTTTAAAATCCAGTGTCTAATTCAGCTTGGTGTCCAGTGACAAAGTAAGGAACCAAGCCAAAGTGAAGTTCTTCCAGGCACAAGGCATGCTTTGCGTAAGGCATTTCAGATGACAGAAATGGGCCCTCTTTTATCAGGTCAGTTTAGGTTCACTGAGAAGTGGACTCTAAGTAGAGGCCAGATTGCAAGAAATTGATGAGATGTAGGGCATTTGTGAGGGACAAAGGGAGGGGGCTGGCCTGGTGAGAACAGCTTGAGTATTCAGGTAGGTAGGCTGAGCCCTTGACGGCAGAAAGGGAGAAGGAGTGGAGCACGGCATGGCCTAAGCTTTGGTCCAGTGGTGACAAAGTCTCTACAGGCCAGCAGGGATCCTGGGGCTGAAGTTGCCTATTGGTTCAATTCCAGAACCAGGCCAGGCTTACTCATCACTTGGAGTAGCCCAGGAAAAGAGTGGCTTTGGGTTGAGCTCTGTGGTTCAGTTCAAAGGGGTGGCTATGGAGTAGAGTGTCTTCAAGGCAACCAACTCTGAGCAACATTTCTCATGGCCACCATAGTCTACCCCTTGAGAACAGGTGCCCATTGTATCCTGTTTGAATATGTTCATTGCTGTAACATGGGAGCAGTTGGAAAGACAAAAGGAGGGATTTCCTTAGAGGACCATTTTAAAGTGAGACTATGGGGCTGGGGAAGTAGCCAGGTCACCCCGTTCCCATCTCCACAAACTTCTTAGGGTGCCATAAAACCCGGCAGGGGGGGAAAAGCCATATCCTTGTTTTAATTAATTAATTAATTTATTTGGTACAGGATCTTGCTATGCAGCACAGAATTATAGCAATTCTGCTGTCTCAGCCTCCCCAGGACTGGGATTATAGGCGTGCACCACCATGCCTGGTTTAGGTGGCCAGAATGGCATACCCATGTTCCAGGCCAGCACAGCATGTGGTAGAACCTGGGTCATTGCGCTTGCCAGGCAGGCACTTAGACTGGCGAGCTATCTCCCTAGCCTCATAGTCTTGTTTTAAAATGTTCCTGTGAGGAAATCCCTGCTTTTATCCTTCAAACTACTCCCATGTTACAGCAATGAACATAGTCAAACAAGATACAGTGGGTACCTGTTCTTGTCCTGGGGCCCAGGCACCCTGGAAGCTCGGCTCAGAGTCATTAATACTTCAATGTCTTTAAGTACATGTGGTATCTGTTTTGCACAGATGTGATTCACTTTTGGAGGAAACAAGAGTTTGGGCAGATAAGAGGGTGAGGCACTGTGGGAATATGTAATAAACATTCTTTTTTTCCTATGCTTGTGTGTGTGGATGGGGAAGGAGAGGGAAGAATTAATTAATTAATTAATTAAGCTTTTGTGACATTTTTTGCACTTTTGTGATAAGCTCATTTATCCTACCTCAGAAACATGCAGACAGTGAATTCAGTATATACAGCACTGCCTTCTTTGGTCTCTTCTGCCCGCTTCCTAGTAATCTAACTGAACCCCTTCCCCTGGTCCATACATTTAAATTCTCTAAGCTCATGAGCAAGAGAACAGGAGCTAAATAAAAATCTTACACACAAAAACCAATATAATTTTAGTCATAAGGTTTAAATAGCTGAGAAATCATTTTTACTCGTCTTTAATAAGACCTGTCCAAAGGTTTATGAATCGTGTTTGTCTAAAAAGTGACATTCTGTTTTTCTTGTCTCTTATTTACATTCAATACTTTTTTAAACAAATACTATGAGGTATGTTAGTGGTAATATTATTTATTAAATCTGCATGATAATTTTGGGAGGATGGCCATTTTCACAATGTTGGTTCTTCATATCCAGCAGCAGGCAGTGTATTTTCCATTTTTAAAAAATTTTATGATTTTATTTAGATATCCAGCCTATAATATTTTCCCCTCTGAAGAGGTACTCTAACTGTGTGAGAGAATAAGGGGAAATGACTACTCTGTATACTCTCAGCCAGTGGTGGTCAAAGTTGTGGTAAGAGATACTCTATATACACCCTTTATAGAGGTCCTCAGCTGATAAGAATTTTCATCCTGGGTAGGTATATAGCTTTGAACCTCTCACACTTGGGTCTCTTATCTTCACAGATAATCTTGATATTGTAAGAAGGTGATATATCTTTCTTCCATTCTAGCAGGGCTTCTGATAGGGCTCGTTCAAAAGATGGAGATTATCTTGAAAGCCCTGGGTGAGGACAGCCCACATCAATTGTCCTGCTATTAGTGAATTTTCAAAAGTAAAGAGATTCTGACTCTCAGGCACCAAGGGAACACAAAAGAAAGCATCTTTAAGGTCTAAGACAGAAAAGCACCTGGCAGAGGCTGGATCTGGAGCAACGAAGTGCAGAGATTGGGCACAACTGGATGTAGAGGCACCACGGACTCATTAATGGGGGCAGGTCTTGAACCACTCCCCACTCACTAGGCCCCCTATTAACTCCAGTGACAAGAGTACCACAGGGGCTGACAGCCTCTTGTAAGAGTTCTTGGCCACATAGTCCTTGGACCAAAGGTCCTTTACTCATCCAACAGATGACAATTATAAAGTTTTACAGAGAAAATTAGACATCAAGGGCCACATAGCACCTTAGCATGACAATTACCACATTATTATCTGTGAAACACATTTAAATAGCTATACTAGTATAGAATAATTTCTTTAGTCTGCTATCTTTATCCAATTACAGGATACCAAATGGCATAAAGAAACTTTTACCTAATTTGTTATTCTTTAATAGGGTGCCATTGATGAAGAATGTACTGTCTACAGATGTTCCTTGTAAGCTATTAATATCTAACCTTTAATTTTTAGTGACATTGTCTGTACATTTCTAAGTGTAGTGACACATTTATAAAATTATCATTTGGCTGGTGGCCTCAAGCTATGTTTATGGTTTTGCTGTTGTTATCATTGTCATATTATTTTGTTTTTGAGACAGATCCTTACTATGTAGCACAAGCTTGCTTCAAACTCTCAGTGATCCTTCTGCTTTTTTTAAATTTTACTTTTGTTTTATTGAAGTACAAATATGGATGAGACGGTTTTAAGATACCTTGACAAGATGGATTTCATAAATTAATACATTGCAAACTGTTTTCATAATGTTTTGGTATCATACAAGGTGCATACATGATATTATACTTACAGACATTATTATACCATATGTCTCTTATCAGGATATTAAGAGACTGTAGCTGTTTGCATATCTTATTTTTTATACCTGAATTACATCAAAGATTCAATAATTAATACTTTCTACCTTGTTATTTTCCTAGTGGTTGTCCATAGTACTAGAAGCCGACATAATATCCTGTCCAACCATGTCATAGGATTATCCTGCTGCAATGTTATATATGATGTAATTTCTAAATTTGTGTGTAAAAATATTTAATTGTATTTAAACATTCTATACTAATTTAAATCTTAGAATATCCATGGTTGATGGAAAATAGCCTTTCCATTTTATGTATAAGGTGTTTTATATTCAGACAGATAATGATGGTAGGCCTACCTGCCTCTGTTATAGGGTAATAATATCATTAAGCTCCTCTTCTGATTTTTTTTTGTTTTTTTTTGTTTTGGTGGAACTGGGGATTGAACTCAGGCCCATGCACTTGCCAGGGAAGTGGTTATTCTAATGAGCCATCTCCCCAGCCCCCTCTTCTGGATGTTTAACAACTAAAATTTTCACACCAAAAATTGAAGAGATTGATGGTCTAAAATTCTAGCCAATATTTTGGTTCTAGCCCTTCAAGGTCAGTGAGGACTCAGAACATAAGAGAACCTGTGTGCAACATCTTGTAACTCAGTTGTGTCCCAAATTTTCTGATCAAGGAGATTATGTGGCCATACAGGAAAGTGATTGACAATGTAGACTGTGCCAAAGAGAGTCACCTAGAGAGAAAACATTCTCTCAGGCTTTCACAGAGAGTAAATTGGCCAAGAAATGGCCATGACTCATCTAGGTGGCTGACACTGACAAAAGATCTACAAATTGTTGCTGTGGTTCCATTATAAATCCTGAGGAGATTTGACTGATCTTGTCAGATACAAAAGTTTCACTTTTAGTTATATAGATCTCACTTTTTTTGGTTTTAACCATCCAGCAGAAAAGTATAACTTTGAGGTATAAAAAGTAATGCCATATTAATATACTGAGCTTTAAAAGGCTCAAGTCAACAACTTCTGATAATTGCCAGTTCCACTGATAACCACAACTATTATGGTCTATTGGACTATGTTAGGTTATTTTGCTACATTCAAGTACCTACAGTCTTTAGACTGGCTTCAACTATGTAAAGGTCCTTTAAAGTCTTCTCCAAATACAGCTTCTCTAACTGCAGTGGAACACCTATCTCTGACAAAATAAAACAAAAAAGAGGGATATAAATAAAGGACCATTTTGTAGTAAAACAAATGTATATACAAGATAGTTTGGATAGATATACAGCTATTTTCTCTTAGCTCATTGTGAAGAAAGTTTTGCAGTAATATTGTTTAGATATATCTACATCTTGTCCTCTGAATAACTACTATGAAGACAACAATATGCAATGTAGTCTTTTTGTAACAATCATACTAACCTGTTTTGATACTGTTTCATTCCTATTTTATCTTTTCTCATTAAAATGAATAAAAGTTAAATAGTAAAAAAAAAGTGACATTCTAAAGTCAGTGGTATTATGTTAGTCAATTTAGTCTCATGGTGAAGGAGAAAAAGACTATGTGACTGGAGGTTTTCTTTGTGATACTAATGTTGGGCACTATTTCAGCTGTGTATAGACTCATTTCATTTCATTCTGCTTCATAGCTTCCTACACCTACAGTTTTACATAGTAAATAGATGTGGTGCCTTAGGAGGAACCACCAGGGAGAGGGGCTGAGCAGGAGCAGACTTTGTTTAGGAGCTGGCTGGACTCTTCACTCTGTCCTGCAGAGGGCCCACTGTCCTGTCCCTACTGAGTCTAGGAGACAGGAGTTGAGGACTGGGAGAGCTCTGGCGCACCTTCCCCTATAGAGTTTGTGGGAGTCTGGGCTTCATCCTGAGAATAGTCCCCAGATCTCCTAGCCTCAATTGGGTATCCTTAAGAGTTGATGACCAAACCAGCATCTTTCCAGGAAGAAACTCTAGGCATAGCCTTGTTGCTACCTCCTGTTGAAGTGATGCAGCTTCCTTGAAACTGAAAGACCACAGGGTCCACATGGCAGGAGAAAACCTCCACATACCAGAGCGAGGTGGGGGCTGCAGATTTAGCTCAGTGGCATAACACCACTGTTGGCAAACAAGTGGTCCTGAGTTTGGTTCCTGGTACAAACAAACACAACAAAATGAAAATCAAGCAAGGTGAAGTGTACTTGCAAAGCCTGTAAAATCATTTTACACTGAGCAATTTGGCAGCAGTGTTCAAGCTGGTAAATTACCCTTTCATGAAACACCCATTTAGAATTCTGAATACAACCAAAAGAACAAAGAAAAAATTTGAACCCTCTTGCTTTCGGCCCCCTCATCATCATCTAGCCTCACACATATTTGGTGAGGGGCTGGAGGGAAGGTGAGCACTTGGTGTGTGGCCAGTCTCCTGCTTCGTTAATCAGCCTGACATGTCTGAGGCTTAGCTTAGTGTCAATATTCAAGATCTGGAAGCCAGCATTGATCCCTTAATGAGGCTTGCTAATTGCTACCTGACCTGGAGAATCTGGAGGATTAGCTTGGGTAATCCTGCGTCTGATGAGGAGTGTAGAGCCCTGGATCCAATTATCTTCCTGTTTGCATAGCTGTCTTAGTGGCTTTAGGCAGCCCGAACAACTTTCTGTCCTGCGTGATCATACGTAACTCCTCCAGGAGGCATGCAATTGGCCTGGGTGATCTGTCCAGTTCATTTCTGTTAGTTACCTTGGCTGTGTTGGCACCTCTCTGTGTACATTCTCCAAAGCCGATGGACCTGAAGGATATTAAACTGGTCAGGTTCATCTTGCTGGATGGATGTCATGAGACTCAGCAGCACATCTGTGTTTGAAGGCTCTCAAATTCCACCCCATAAACAGCTGGAGGAGCTGTCCATGTCCAGTAATCGTAGAAGAAGTGTTACATGATTCATGCTGCCTCTGAATGAATGTATTGAGTCATGGCTGTCCTTCTTGTTCGGAGAGCATGCCAGGCCACTCGTCTTTCTCTGGCCCCTGTTTTGTGTTGCCTTTAGCTTCCCTGGGTGAGCAGAGGAAGCTGGAAGGAGAACACGGCATATAGTATGTGAGGATGGTGTTCCTGAACACAGATGAGGAGGGAGGCTCATCCGCTCCAGGTCTCCATGGACAGTACACAGGCCAAGGATAAGCCATTTAAATATTTCCACTGTGTATTTTCCCATCTGCCATCTGTGACAGATTTGAGATGGGCCAATAATCTTAAAGAGAGAAACATGATCTGAGATTGACAGCAGAGTATGTGTGCATGCATATGCGTGTGTACATGGAGTCCATGTACCCTCTGAGTGCCATAACTGTGCTCTGGGATGACACCTCTTGCACCTGCTTCTTATATCACCTTTGTGCACCTCAGGCAAGAGCTTTCTTATTCTCACAAAGACCACAGGATGGATCTTGGGTTGGGAAGTCACTGACTCCTTGTGTTTCCAGGTAGAAGACTGAGGGTCAGTGTTGGTCAGTTCTTTGTGGCTGTGCTGAGGCAGGAGCTGGGATTTGAATTTTGGGAGCCTTGTCCCATGTGGGAATATGCTTAGAGACCCTGTCCTTTGAAGCCCAAAGGGGTTGATAGTGTCACCAATCACCACCAGACTTCCTGAGTACATACTTTGTGCTAGCCATAGCTCTGAGAAATTTAAATGGATGATCTATATACGCAATGTCCGTCATAGTGTTCCTATTGTACAGATAAGTAAACTGAAGCTGAGTAATGGGACTGAAATTAGTTATGCAATTGGTAAGTAGTATATGCAACTAGGAGAACACAGGTTTGAGCCCAGATAGTCCGTGTCCTGGGCCCATTTCAATTTGATGAAGTGACTGTGGTTTTATGTTTGTATCACCTGATGGAGCTTTCTAGAGCTCTTAGACTCTGGAGATGGGAAAAGGGAAAGGGATGGTGGAGTGGGGATTGAGGCAGTAAAAATGATCAAGATACCCTATGTATATGTACCAACTCACCAAGATCACAAACATGTAATAATAAGACTATCAAGGACAACTATAAACCTCACAGAAGTCCTGTTGTCTAGGCTTTTGAGCAAGCCAAATAAATCAACATTTAGTTTGAGTCCTGCTGTGCTGCACTGCCTTCAGGCACTTTGTTCTATCTCCCTAGATTACTCCCATTTAGCACTTGGACCTTACAGTCATGGCTCAAGGCTAGGCCAGAGGGACCTTCTATACTCTAGGAGGGACTCAGATGAGGTCAGGTTGCTCCTGTAGCATAGAGAGGCTTGGGGACAGGGACCTGGATGATGAACCCTAACTCTTCGACTGCTCTATCCCTCCCTACTACAACCATCTTCTCTCCCATCCTGAGCACCACTTCTCCTCACCCCATGATCCACATGGACAAGGGGCATGGTGGCACCATAATTAGCTGCACTAGTGATTCCTAAGTATGATCTGAGGGCCCCTGGGAGCATGTGTGTGACATTGGATTATCCTTACAACTTTAATGAAGGCAGTGTATAATAGACTGAGTATAAATGTAGCTAGACATGAATCTTGCCATGTTCTATTGAGCCAGAAATTAAGACAGTTTGTAAAAAATTGAAACAAAGCCACTCTTTCAAGTGACTTTTTTTTTTTTTTTTCTGTATTTTAGGAATAGTCTACAGGGTGTTCAGGGTCTCACTACTAGATCTGACTCATGGTGATTCTCCTGTTTACAGCCTCCCAAGTGCTGGAATTACAGGCGTGGACACCATGCACAGTCTCAATCACAGTCTTTGTGCCTGCTTGCAGGTGCTTTAATTAGCTGAGCTATTTGGTTAGCCCTTCAAGTGACTTTCTGGTTTTGGAAATTATGGTCATTTTTAATAAAAATACATCATTTCCATTGACATGTACTAAAGCCATTGTTTTTAAAAAATGAATAAATAACCTAAAAATTCTCACTTTTAACTCCTAAAATGATAAATTGGTAGATAAAATCTGCACAAAGAAAAGCTATTTAGAATCTTAAGTAGTTTTAATAAAGGGGACCATGAAGTTTGAGAATTACTGATTTAATTTATCCCGTTTTCTCAGGAAACCCAATCTTGGAACTTGGAGGGAAGTCAGAAGATTGGTGGCTTTATGTTTATATTTCATTTATTATAATTACCTATTAGTTTGATCAGAATTTTAGATAATCCCAATCTGAAATGTTTTTGTTTTTATATGTAGAATGATGCCAGATGGATGGCCAGGTCAGTGATGGACTAATACTCTAAGCCAGCTTGCCTTAGAAGGCATCTGGGGATGGGGCAAATCATTGCTTTCCTGATTAACTCCTGAGCAAAGAGGTGGCCTTTCCAAGGAAGCACTTCCATGCAAGATGTGGGTGCGCTGTAGAAAACTAGCCATGCAGGGGATGCGAACAAGCGGCTGAGGGTGCCTACTTGCCACTGGCCTTCCTAGCAGCCCATCCTGTCCAGCCTCTGCCCTGTTGTCCACAAACACCAGCCTCAGCCCCCACTGGTCCTGCAGACCATGACCATGTATACCCCCAGGCCCGTAGTCCCAGTACCAGTTCCTATCTGCTTACTCTTGGCTCAGTCCTTTTGGCCTTGGCTCCTTCCTTGGCCCTCTGGCTGCTGTTTGTGTTGGAACCCAAGTTTTTCCTAGTGGGCTGTGACAGGCTGCCCTGGCTCTTGGTCTTTTGTGCTGCATTTGGCAGGAATCTCTGTCCCAGCTCCAGCTCAACAAACTTGGACACTGTCCACTTGGCTTGCAGTCTGGCGAGGCCAGCCCTGACCTCATGGGATACTGTGGGGGATTTGAGCAGAGATGACAGCACAGAGTTGTCTGTTTACAGAAGTCCCTCTGTGTAGATTGGCACCTGCACCGTGCTGTCATCTGTTATGACCAAAGGGATTACTTGAAAGGGCATGCCAGGGAGTGATTTGGGACCTTCCCAGGGATGTCAGCACAACTGGAATCATTGTTCTGTTTATTTTTGACACAGTGACAATTCTGCATAGTGAAATAATTTAATTTTAATGCTTTATTAATAATCTTGCAAATAAATATTATATAAAAATAACAATAATTATTACTTGCTACCATTTGCTAAGTCTCTTCTGTGTGCCAAGTGAGCTGATTCATTGATGTTACAATTACTTGTTGAGCATCTACTGTAAAGCAGACATTGTTCAAAGGGCAGTGAACAAAGTAGGCAAAAAAAAAAACCTGTCTAGATGATGTTTACATTTTACTCTCAGAGGAACAAACTATAAAGTAATAAATAATTTTTTTTTTTGGTGGAACCGGGGATTGAACTCAGGCCCTTGGGCTTGCCAGGGAAGCACTTATTCCACTGAGCCATCTTCCCAGCCCCAATAAATAAATTTATAATATTTAGATGGTGATAGATACAGTGGACACAAGTAAAAACGTAATAAATTGGAAAGGAGAAAAGTAAAATTGTCTGATGGTTGGTGTCATAGTGTTACATAGAAAAAAAAATCCTAGTAATTCCATAAAAAACTGATAGAACTAATAAATGAATTCAGGAGAATTACAAGATGATAATCATGCAGACAATTTGCATTTCTATTTTCTAGCAATTAACAATTGAAAGGAAATTGAGAAAACAATTTGCAATAGCCTCAAAAAATAAAATATTGAGGAATAAACTCAAGGAAGGTTATTAAAAACTTACAAGTTGAGAGTGATAAAATATTGCTGAAAAAAATTAAAGAAGACACAAGTGGACAGCATGCATATATTGGAATGCTTGATGTAGTCGAGGTGTCAATACTGCCCAAGGTAAATGGCAGATTCAGTGCAGGTTTTTTTTTTCCAGAAATAAAAAAAAAAATATACTAAAATTAATATGAGACCTGAAAAGACATTGAATAGTCAAAGCAATTCAAAATGAAGAATAATTTCAGACTTGCTCCAAGGCTACAGTAATTGAAACAGTCCAGTACTGACATAAAGACATGCACATACAGCGCAGAACTGAATGGAAAGTCCCAGAATGAAACTTTATATATATGGTCAGTGATTTCTAGTTAGAATGCCAAGACCACTCAATAAGAAAAGAGCAATATTCCTAACAAATTGTTCTAATATAATTGTATATGATCTATGAAATGTACTCAAAAATTAATTCAAAATTGATAGAAGATCTAAATGTAAGAGTTAAAATTATTAAGCAGTTAGAAAAAATAATGGAAAATATGTAGAATTTGACAATGATTTATTTGATATGACATCAAAAGAACAGCTTTTGAAAAAAGATACAATTTATCTGAAACAATTTGAGAAAAAATTTAATAAAGTTATCTAAAAGTGAGTTGGACAACATTGAAATAAGACACTTGTTTATTAAAAGGCATTGTGGCTTGAATCTGTCTTCCAAAGTTTATATATTGGAAACTTAAGTCCCAACACAACAACCTGTACTGCAACATCATGAAACTCAGTTGAGCTCCAAATTTTCTGAACAAGGAGATTATGGAGCCATAGAGGAAAGAGATTGAAGTTCTATAGTGTGCCTGGGGAGAGTCACATGGAGAGAAAACTTTCTCTCAAGCTCTCACAGAGAGCAAACTGGTCAAGCATTGGCCATCACTCATCCACATGGATGACATAGACAAAGGATTTACAGAATAAGATGCAGGACTACAAGATAAACCCTGAGGGGATTTCATTGACCTCATAAGAAACAAAAAGTACATGTGTTGGTATATAGGCCTTGCTCTACCTAGGTCTTAACCATCCAGCAGAAAAGTATAAAAATGAGGTATACACCGGGGGGCCATAATAATAAGTTGAACTGTAAATGGCTATGGTTGACAACTTCTTCAGATAACTCACTATTGTTGTGGAATGCTGGACTGTGTTGGATTGTGTCATCGAGTTCAGGCACCTAAATTAGTTGAATGACAATGGAGTGCCCATCTTTGACAGGTGTAGACAAAGGAAGGGGTATAGAATGGAAGAATCATGATGTGTGTGTATGGACAGTACAGTTGGGATAGATACGCCATGCTTCTACATAATTCTATGAGAGGCAAGATTTGCACTAATGGTTGTTGGACAGGATATTATGTCGGCTTCTAGTACTATGGACGATCACTAGGAAAATAAAAAGGTAGAAAGTATTAATTATTGAATCTTTGATGTAATTCAGGTATAAAAAATAAGATATGTAAACAGCTACACTCTCTTAATTTACTGATAAGAGACATATGCTATAATAATGTCTGTAAGTATAATATCATGTATGCACCTTCTATGATACCAACACAACAATGCTGAGAGGTGGGACCTTTTAGGAAATGATTAAATCATGAAGACTCTGTCCTCGAGAAAGATTAATGGTGTTATCATAAGAGGGTTTCTGATAAGACAATGACTTTGGTCACCCTTGTCTCCAATCACATTCTATTTTGTCCTTGTGCCTTTTACTATGAAATGCTATGGCAAGAAGACCCTTACCAGATATGAGCTTTAGGCTTCCCAGCTTTCAGAACTATAGGAAACAAGTCTCTGCCCAGTACCCATTATCATCTCAGGTGTTCTGAATTCAGTTTCATGACCCAAAATAAATAGACAATGCTTACCTTCCAAATGTCTGCATTCTGTTGGGCTAGGGCTATTATGGGTCAATCACAGGGTAATTGTTGAAAGATGGGGTGTTGGAAAAAGCAGCTTTCCTGGGCAAGCGGGGTAGATTTGGCCACAGGAGGCTGCAAACAGCTTGACGGTAACCTCATGTGTCTGTGTCATGGTGGGGGAAGGTTGTCCTACTGATAGTATCTGGGAAGAGGCCATCCTTACTACAAGGGGTGGGAAGGAAGTTTCATTTATTGGGCTCTCCACAGAATGTGGATGGGATTGGTGCTTCTGTCCCTGGTACAGGGCAAAGCTAGACGTGGGTGTATGACTTGAACTCAACCATTAGAAGCTCCCTAGGGCCACTGAGCAGGCAGGGAGTGTGGTAGGAGATGGAGAAGGTACTGGTAGGATTCATGCTGGCTAGTGGTGATCATGTCCAGGTGGGACCATGACTTCTGAACCACATTAGTCCTGAAACATCAAGTGCTGTTTCCTCTGGTTCCTGGCCTTGAAGTTGGCTTGGTTCTTTGAACGGTATTTCAGATCCTCTTCTCTGCCTCTTACTGGTACTGGGAGGCATGGGGAAGTGAGTCAGTTACAAGTGAAGACTATATAAAGATTTGGAGACACTCACAGAGGAATACTAAAAAGTCCTCAGTATCCCTCAAGGTAATGAAGCATCATCTTAATTCCTTTTAAAAATATTTATCTATTTATTCATTTGGTACAGGGTCTTGCCACATGGCTGAGAATCATAGTGATCCTCCTGTCTCAGATTCCCCAGCGCTGGAGTTACATGTAAGCCTGTGGCACCATGCCTGCTCAGTAAGGGGCTGGCACAGGATGTGGTACTAGGGTTCAAACTCGAGTCCTTGCACTTGCTAGGCAGGCACTGCTGAGCTATCCCCTCTGCATGAGTCATCTTAATTCTAAGAGAATGATAATATATATAGTCACACACACATACACACACACACACACACTCATCACTCAAAGATAATAGGTAACAGACTTACAAAAACCAATCTGATTTTTTTCAGCGCATATGTATTAATATATTTTTTTAATCCGAATGGGTTGGTCGTAGAATAACTTTCTTACTGTTTTGCAATAGTTTGAGTTTTTGGTTTTGGAACCAGACAAGTGTTGGAGTCTGTGTGTTCTTCATTGAGGAGCTATAGCCTTGTACAAATTTCTTACTTTTCTTGAGTCTCAGTTTCTTGCTCTGTCAAATATGGATGACAATAGCACCTGCCTAAAGGGTGATGTGACGATCAAATGAAAAGTCCCATGTTAAGCTGTTTAGACAATGCCTGGGCACATAGAGGTGCTGCGTGATACTCAGTGAAATTGTTATTTGACTGTCCAGTTTTTTTTTTTTAAATAGGTATGTATTCATCTTTCATAATGTAAAATGACTGAAACAATCTTTTCTCATGTGGTAAACTTATAAGCAACTATTAATTTCTGTTAAAATTAATGTAAAATGTTTTAGTTTCTGTGAACAGAAAAATAAGCTCATGAATCAAGCTGATAATGTCTACACAGATACCTGTTACTTCATACTATCAATATTGACTAAATGTGTGATTGCACTGATTATTATAATAATTTCACAAGCAGTTCAGTACTCAGTAGGAAGCATGTGCTGTCAAGGAAAGAGATTAGATTGAGACAGGAATTTGGAAAATCTTACATTGTCAGAACACTACAAATAATGTTCTAAAATAGAAATATCACTGGGATTTTCTGTAAGAATAAAGGTATGTAAGGGAAATACAAGTACAGAGCTATATCCTTTGCTATTGGATGCTCCTAGCACTATGCAAATACCCTATTTGGTGGCCCCAGGGACAAGAAAAAAATAAGGGTCAGACAGGGAGGCCACGATGATAGGCTAAGTTTTTCTTAGCCTGTAACTGGAGTGATTGAAGGTTTTCGTTATGTTGGGAGAATGAAGGAGTCATCACATACTGGTTATTTGTTTTTAAATATGATAGTGCCTTCCTCAGAATGTGTAGGGTGATTCAAAATATATATGGAATTGCAAAAGATCTAGAATAGTTAAAATGATTGGAAAAACAAAGTTGGAGGACTCTACATGAATTAAAGATTTATTATAAAGCTGCTCAAAATTATGTGGTGTTATTATAAGAAGACAGATCAGTGGAACAGAAAGGAGAAGTCTTGAAAAAGCCCACACGTGTGTTCAATTGTTTTTCTTTTTTTCTTTTGGACAATGTTGCCATGGCAGTTTAATGGGAAAAGAAATGTCTTAGTAACAAATGGTGGTGAAGCAACTAAATAAACATAAAGATTAATCTTGATGCCTGCCTCACACAGCACATACATATGATTTGAAGTGTGTTATACACCTAAGCACAAACTCTAAAATTACAAAGTTTGCAGAAGTACAAAGGAGAATGTCTTTTTGACTTTAGAATAGATTGGGGTTTCTTAGAAAGGACTTCTCCAATGTTTTTGTCACAATTAAAAACTGCTGTTCATCAGAAGGCATCATTAAGAGAATAAAAAGTATACTCCATAAAGTAGGAAAAATTTCTGCAATGTGTATATCTGACAAAACTTGTGTCGAGATACAAATGAATTGTGCCCAGATGTATAAAATTTCTCTAGAGCTCAATGATGAACAAGCAGCACATTTTTTTAAATGGGGGAAAAGATTGATAGACCTGTCAATGGCTGAAAGCATATGAGCCTATGCTCAGTGTCTTCATTCATCTGAGAAATACACCCTTAAACAATAGTGACATACCATTATACTCCCTTTGGAATAGCTTGGAATGGAAAAGACTGGTGATACTGGTGAAGATGTGGAGAAACTGCCACTCTCCTACATTGTTGGTGGGAGTGTCAAAGGTACATTCCCCTCCGCCCCCCAACAAAGTTCAATATTTCCTTACAAAGTTAAATATAAGCCTGCTTCTCAGCCTGGTGTTCTTAAGGATTGACAGAAGAGAACTAGATACCTATGCCCACAATGTCTTGTACTATGATGCTTGCATCAACCTTGTTTATAATAGCCTCAAACTGGAAATATCCATGGTGTTCATCCTATACAGGAGATTTAAAAAATAGTGGAATATTTGGAGATGGAAATTACTCATAAAAAAGGTAAGCTACAGTTACGTACAACAACATAGATGCCTTTTTTTTTTCTTTGCATGAAGGAGGGCAGATCCTTGAAGATACACTTCCATATGTGTAAGTACATGAACAGGCGAAGCTGGTGGACAGTGATGAAAAGAGAAATGGGGTTGTCTGTGGAGATGGGGAAGATGCAGGAGAGAGCTTGTTGCTGGAGTTGGAGTGGGGAAGGTTCAGCTTAGCTGGCTTGATGTGGGATACAGCTAGGTAATTGACAAGAATGCATGCATTCCAACTACATTTCCTTAGAGGCAGATTTTACTTTAATAATTTACAATGATAATAATGATTGCAGTAAAGACCATGGTGCCTAACATTGGCAGCAGGGTGTAAGCAGGAGTCCTATTGGGAGGCTGTTATGGTTTGTGTCTATTTGTCCCCCTAAAGCCTATTGTAGTCATGGGGTAGGGACTTCTAGAGTTTGTGAGTAACTCATGACCCACTGGGATTACATATGTAATCCAAGGCTAGGATTATGGGTTTTAGTACTGCTGGGATTATGGGTGTGAGTACTTCCCCCAGCCTGGGGCAGAGAGCCTGAATGTAATATAAGAGACAGAGAAACAGAGTTTTTGTAGCCATTGCTCTTTGTTGTTGCTGTCCTGCTGCCAGAACTGCTGCCCTCTGCCATGTGCCCCACTGCCTTGGAACCCACTGAATATGGACCTCCAGTAACTGTGAGCTGAGTAAACCTTTCCTTCCTTCATTTTGGGCATTGGGTGTTTGTCCCAGCAATGAGAGAAGAGTAACTAAGACAGAGGCTACTGCAATAGACCATCCGAGTGAGATGTAAAAGGTGACTAGGCTTGGAATCTTTGTGAGCGAGGGTCAGGGACAGTTAGTCTAGAAGGCAAGAGCCTTGCCTGAATCCATGAAGCCCATTTATTTTTACTCTTTACTCTGGCCCTTCTAAGCTTTCTCTGATAATTTGAAATGCATAGTGACATGTATTGCAGTGAGACTGAGAAGACATAATGAAAAATTGCAGCTGGAAGATAGAAGAAACAAAATGCAATTTGGAGACTGATGTTCTAAAATGAAGACAAAGAATCTTATATTAATTTTATTGAGAAAGAAGTAATGAGACAGCTTCAAAACAGGTTAGTAGGATAGTTACAATAATTAATACATTACATATTGCTGTCTTTGTAGTAGTTATTCATCGTATAAGTGCAGACATGATATGTTGTCTCAATACTATTATTTCAAAACCTTCTTCTCATTGAACTAAGAGAAAATAGCTGTATATCTATGCTATTTTGTATATACATACATATATATATATATATATATATATATATATATATGTATTTTTTTTCACTACACAATGGTCCTTCATTTATATCCCCCTTTTTTGTTTACTTTTGTCAGAGATTATATTCCTTTGCAATTCAAATATTGTGTGTGCATGAATTCAGCAAAGTAATCCAATATAGTCCAGTAGTCTATAATAGTAGTGGGTTATCTGCATGATTGGCAATGTGAGAAGTTGTTGACTTGAGACTTACAGCTCAGCATATTAATATGGCTTTACTTTTTATACCTCATTTTTATACTTTTCTGTTGGATGGTTAAGACCAAGATAAAGCAGGACCTGTATAACAAGAAATGTAATTTTTGTATCAGGCAAGGTCAGTCAGATCCCCTCAGAATTTACCGTGAAACCCTATACCACAGTTGGCAGATCTTTAAGACAAAGAATCTGTTTCTGCCTAGAACCCTCAACTATGTATCTAAAATAGGTTGTCCATAGGATGCAAAGGGTACTGTATGCATCTTTCAACATCAAAGGAAAGGAAGCTGAGACTTGCTTTCCCAACCAGCTCTGAATTGTGTTGATTTTAGTTCAGAAAGTGCATATGTCTTTTACAAACTCTCTGGATGCATAAAAGCAAAAATATGTACTTTTGTAGAGTTCGTAGCAGAATATTACATCACAGAGTTCAACTATATGGAGTGCACAAAAGGGGTAATTTTTAGGAAAAATTATCTTCCTGGTGTGTGAGCCTGTATTTCTTAAGCAGAAGTGTAAACCACAAAGGCTTTAAGTTAAGATAAAATAAAATCTTGAATAAATTACCGCAAACCTATATGATGACATGGAATTGAATTTGGAAACATCAAGTGTAAGTGAAAGGGTCGGCTGATGCAAAAGGAATACTGCAAAACTATCTGAAAGAAATATGTGTTGATTGTTGATTCATTGGATGAATACAAACGTTAAGTTACTTTTGCCAATTCAGTGAGAAGACTTCAATATTAGGCCTTTTTTTAATTACAAGCAGTTGACCAGTCAGAAATACAATTGACCAGTCAGAAGAGAAAAGAGAATTCATATGTGCAGAAGATGTTAGAAATATATGTCAGTTATACAGTCAGTCAAATTAAGCCTAGAGTAGGCTTTGAACTTTGGTTTGACTTCTTGGAAAATGGACCAGCCCAAATGCATGCATAAGTCAATGTTAATGGATGGCAAACTTCTCTTGGCATTTCCCATCTGATCAAATAGCAAAGATGGCTATCTCGTGCAGAGCCCAGGGAAAGGAAGCGGTTGTCACAAATAATTTCTAGTGTTGTAATATGGCTAAATTTGGGGTTGATTATTCAGCAAATGTGCTTAGAATTTATTTCAAACTGGTGAATAAAAATGAACACAGTTTTGCATGCCACTAGGGACAAAATTATGCATCTGTGTTGGCAGTATATACATTTAAAGAAAGAAATATGAAGAAAACTATTCCAGTTCAAAATTCTGGGTGATTTATGTACTTCTGATGGTTTAGGTTTGACTAAAGCAGAGTCTGGTGATTTAAGGCAAGAAAAGGTTTGTTGTTTTGACTGCAGATAGCGAGATAACCTGGAGGCAGCATGGCAGGTTGATGCTAGGTGCTCTCTGGCAATAGCTGGTGGTGCAAAATGGGGCCCAGTGGTGAAGGCTAGGCTGCCCAGCATCCTATTGAGGGTGGTGAGTGACATGTGCAGAGTAGGAATCCGAAATCTGGTTTCTGATCCTGCCTTGGCCTTTTACTACGTGATGGTTAGATAAGTCATTCAGCCTTCCTCAGCAGCTGGGCATTTCCACCTTGTACAAGGAAGATCTGTAAAACAGAGGATATTTGTGCCCTCTGAAAAAGTCTGAAAATATTGGCTACAGCTGCTTATTATTGGCTAGTAACTTAACTCTTCAGTGTGAGCCCAAAGTGGAGCCATGCGATGGTTCACGCTCAGCCTAGAGATATTTTAGGGAATAACCAATACAAGATGCATGCATTGGAGCCATGATAAGAGTCATGCATTCTGACAGTGTGCTGTTTGATAAAATTAATCATGCTTGAGAGAAGTATTGTAAAAGTCAATGAGAGGAGAAAATACAGAACACATTTGTGAGAAAGGTTAAGCCAGTGTAGAGACAGAACGAGCCGAGGAAAGTTATCATCTTGCTGCCAGCAGGTTGTTGTACATACACATGCACAGGTGTACACACAGATGCACATGGGTGCACATATGTATGTGTATAGATGCATCTGTTACCATATGTACACAGACAAGCACACATAAACATGAATCCACAAGCATGGGTGTGTGCAAACAGATGTGCACACAATCATACATGGACCAGTAAGCATGAGTTTTGTTGATCAATGAAGACAAAAAAATATTTATTCCAATGATGGAAATTCACAGTTTGACCACTTTCTCAGGAAATGTTGGCTCTTTCTGGATCTTAAAAATGAAGTGGAGGGCTGAGGAGATATCTTGGTGACCTAAGCACCTGTCTAGTAAGTACAAGGTCTCAAGTTTGATCCATGGTACCACCTGCCATGCCAGCACATCTATAATCCCAGTGCTGAGGAGACTGAGACAGGAGGATCACTATGAGTCCAAATTGTGTAGCAAGACCCTGTATTAAAAAAAAAAGAAAAGAAACAGGTTGCTATCTTTGCCATTCCTCAATAAGCATGTTTGTCTAGCTCTAGGGTTTGTTATGGCTATGAACAGTGAGATAATCAAGCAGTGAAAAGACAGCAGGGCCTTGTGGTTTTTAGACTAACTAGAAAAGACAGAAAAGAATACTGCTTTTCTTGTGCTTAGCAATGTCCCCAAGCCTTCCAGTTGTCTTAGTTATTTTCCTCTCCTTGCTGAGACAAAATAAAGAGGATAAAGAGGAACAAAGATGAAGAGACATGGATTATTTAGCTCACAGTTCATAGAGGTTTTAGCCCATAATCAGTTGGCTTGAAGGCAGAGTGGCAAATAGCAGAGGAGCAATGGTTCATGGTGTAGAGGTCATAAAAAGCAATGGAAAGAGATGGCAGAGAAAGAAGGAGGAGGAGCAGGAAGGAAGAGGAGGAAGAAAAAGAGGAGGAGAGTGGAGAGAAGAGGAAGAAAAGAGAAGAGAGGATGAGAGCCACTCCTTAGAGTGGGCATAGGACTCACACCCATAATCCCACCATTGGGCCATGAATCAATTGCAAACTCTAGGTTGAGCCATTTCCAAGAAGCCCGCCCCTGATGACCCATGAGGCACTGGGGGGACATCCAGACACAAGCCATAGCAGCAGTTTCACATCAAGATTGTCATGTGGGAATGTGAGGGAGGAGTTGGCAGAAAATTGAGGGTGCCTGTCCCTCACAGGGAATGCTGGGGCTGGGGGTGGAGTGGGAAAAGCCCAGGTAAGGTCAAGCCAAGCCTGAGGGGCATCTCTTCCCAAGCTGGCCTCCATGTGGCTACAGCTGACTTCTTGTTGTGTAAGAAAAGTCTTTGAAACCTATGCACCTATGGCGAGAGATAGCAAGGCCATGCTGAGTAGATTGATGGGTTATTTCTTAATTTAAACATTGTTTCTATTGTGTTTAATTGTAGAGGTGGCGTGTGTATTATAAAAATTATAAAAATGTGGATTTCGAAGGTCAGAAAAGCAAAAGGAAATCTTAATATTGAGTCTGCATTGTTTTCAGACAAAGAATATTATCAGGGCCAGCCAGATAGCTCAGAGGACTAAAGCACCTGCTTAGGCAGAGCACAGCAGCCAGGGTTCAATCCCTGGCCTTCAGTGCCAGCCCCACCCTCGGGTGCTCTGAGAGGACAATTGAAACTGAGTGTGGTAGCACAGGCCTGTGATCCCAGCACTTCGGAGGCTGAAAACAGGAGAGTCACTACGAGTCCGAGCTATGTATGAGACCCTGTAGACCCTGTCCTAAAAATAAATAAAATAATAATAATATTGTCAGCCAAACCCTTGTCAGACATGCTCTCAACAGGGATGTGGCCACGAATGGGAGAGTGAAGTGCGCCCCCGAGACACCACTCTAAGACTCCATGCTTGTTTTGCATCAAAAGGACTGAAATTGCTCTTCTGCCAGTTCTCAGTCTGCCTACTGGGATACGTGTTTGCAAAGTGCTCACAACACATTCCCTTCTCTTCCCTTTGAACCATTATGCCTAATCCTGTTCCATTTTTCTTTGCTTTTCTTTTCATACAGCTTAATTACATTTGCGTAATGAATTATTTTCATTTCTCTTAACTATAAACACAGTGCCATAATCACTTGTGATTTACATTCTGCACTTAGGTGTTGTTGCTAAGATTGATCTTGTTGAAAGTCACTATATTTATTAATTAAAATTTTCCTAACCCCTTTTTATTTTGAAAACTAAACACCATTTATTTTGAAATGATATTGCTTACAGAGAATTTGGAAAAGAGTGCAGGGAGTGTCCCTGAAGGTTGTCATCCTGGACAGCTGTAATGCAAAACAAAGCCAGGAAGCTGACATTGGTACAGTCAGTTAGGTGACGATACAGACTCCATTCAGATTTCACCCATTTTAAACATGTACTTGGTGTGTGTGTGTGTGTGTGTGTGTGTGTGTAGATCTACGCATTTTGGTCCTGCTTATAGATTCAGTACCTACCCTCTAGTTAGGGTGTAGAACCGTTCCATCGCTATAGAGTCCATGGGTCCTCCCCTTGCCTCTGCTCTTTGGTAACCACTACTTTGTTCTCCATCTTTATGGTTTTATCATTTTGGGAATGATACAAAAATAGACATTTGCTAATGTTGACTGCCATATAATATTCCTTTGTGTGAGTGCACCATAGCATTTATCTACTCACATTGTACTGTTTCCAAGATTTTGCCAGGGTCAAAAATGCTGATTTGGGCCTGGGGAGATGGCTTCGTGGTTCCCCGGCAAGTGCAAGGGCCTGTGTTCAATCCCTGGTTCTGCCAATAAAAAAGTGCTGATATGAATGTTCTTGTTCAGGTCTGGCAATGGAGGTGACTAAAAGCCACCTTTCAGTATTTAGCTAGCAATGGAGCTAGTTATAGGATACACGAATGCTCAGTGTGAAATGGCACTGTCAGTGTATTCTGTAATGTTATGGTATCTGCTCACAGTCCCATCATGCAGCTGGATCCCGTGGAGCTACATCTTTTCCCATACTTGGAATTATTAGGTTTCTGCTTTTTTGTTTGCCGGTCAAATGGGTATAACATGGTACCTCTCTGTGGCCCTGCTCCGTGTGTCCTAGGTCACTGAGGGTGGCAAGTGGAATGGCTCATGCGGAGATGACTGCCGCTGCCCCTTGTGGTGCGCTGCCTCCCAGCCGTCATTGGTGTGGCCCCGTGCGTGTCCTGACCTGGTCACCACTGAATCTCAGATTAAGTCCCTCTATGCACACCACTGGCCCTAATGACCCCAAGGGTGAGAACATGAAGACAGAATGATGAGCCAGATCACTTGGTAGAGTTCAACATGACAGTTATTTCTGCTACCTGTAGATATTGTCTATGGGCAGAAATTATAAACGAAGAATTCAGTGAGTGCCACCCGATGGGGTTTCTCACATCAGATCCTTTCCTGGAGTCTGGCTGCCCTGTGACTTCATCTCAGCAGTCTTTTCTGGCCTAGATGGGTTGGCTGTGGGTTTCAGAGAGAAAGACAATCAGAAAAGATGCAAGAAACAGATTTCCCTCTTAGCAATGCTGGAGGAACTAGGCCTAGGTACTGGTGCCCTGTTGGTGCCCCCTTTGTAAGCAAGTTTCCCATGGCTTGTGACAGTGGCAGCATCTCCCCGGGATGCAACAGTCCTCTGGGCCAGAAGCCCTCTACTCTGGTCTATAGAATCTAGGACTGCATCTTGTTTGAAAGAATGAGGGAGGAGCAAATTGCAATTTAAAGCTGTTTTAAAGCCAGGGAGATGGCTCAGTGGAATAAGTGCTTTCCTGGCAAGCGCAAGGACCTGAGTTCAATCCCCAGTTCAGCCAAAAAAAAAAAAAAAAAAAAAAAAAAAAAATTAAAATTAAAAAAAATTAAAGCTGTTTTAAAAAACATTTCAACAAATTGCAGTGTGTAACCTTTATTTCAATTGTGCAAATTGTGGAAGGGAAAAAGCCATGCATCTGTTGGAAATTTGAGTAGCAGGCACATGGCAATACTAGAGGATTTGTAGTATATTTTTTAGGTGGGTTAATATTTTTAGAGTTATGTTTAAAAGAATAGTCTTTATCTCTTACAGATGTATAATTAATATGTCTCTCCTCTTTTTGGTACCAGGAATCAAACTCACAACCTCACACTTGTCAGGCAGGCACTGTGCAGCTGAGCTGTATCCCAAGAAATATGTCTTGATAAAACAATAAGATGTCTGGGAAAAACCTCCAGATAGCGTGGTGTATAGAAAGGAAAAGTGGCTAGGGCAGGTGTAGCTGAAGCCGAGTGACCCATGCATTGTTGAGCTCATTATATGTGTTTATTTTGCTGAATGGTTTCTTAATATAATTGTTAAGTCTTAGAACTGAATCTTCCAGAAGGAAAGTCAAGTAGATTTTAAGCAATGGTTGTTTGAGATACTTTTCTGTCAATATTACTCTTGCTTAAAAGCCCTTCTACCCTCCTTTAGAAAGCATTCCTGTCCTCGACAAGGCCCACCAACCTTGCACAGGCGGACCCTGTTCCTCTTCCCAGATACATTCTGCTTTGTGCCCCTCCTCCTGCGGAGCTCCTGTCATCATGGGATTCTTTTGGTGTCTTTGGGACACCTGTGAGCTGCTCCTCCTTTCCATCTTTGGTTAGCCTTTCCCCTTCTGCACCTAAGTAACAGGTGCATGTCTTCAGGTCCCAGCCAAAGTACCCTCCCCTCAGGGAAGCCCACCCCAAGCCTATGCTGTAAGTCCCATCTACTCACCGTCACCTAATTCTGTACCTTGTACTTTTCTGTACTCATTTGAATCTCTGTGCTTGTTCATATAATTAGTTACTTTAGGTTTCTTAAAATCACTGAAGGTCAAACTTCTTGAGGACTACCAGCCTGACATTCTTGGTATGTGGTAGACATCAGAATATAAATGTCAAATGAATATGCAGAATCAAAATAGAACATGGGTGCCTTACCATACTATCCAGCAATTCCACCAAGGTGCATACCCCAGAAATTGAAAACACATACTCAGCAGCAGACGCTTGCTGATGCTTACTGCAGCATTATTCACAAGACTAAAACAAGCAGATGAATGGATAAACAATAAGCAATACTATACACAGTGGACTATTATTCATCCATAAAAAGAACTGACCAGACTGGGGAGATACCTCGGCTATCTAAGTCCCTGCCTGGCAAGGGCAAGGACCTGGGTTTGATCCCCAGTAGTGCATGCTGTGCTGGCCCTGGAACCCTAGGTGTGCAGTGCCAGTCACCAAAATCGGATGTGGTGGCACACACCTATAATCCCAGTGCTAGGGAGGTTGAAACGAGAGGATCACTATGAGTCTGAACTACAAAGTAAGACCCTGTACCAAATAAATAAATCATAGATTAAAAATATTAGAAAACAAGAAAGGACTGGCCTATATACACTATACCACAAAGGAACCTTGAGGACATTATGCTGAGTGAAATAAGCCAGAGCTGAAGAGATAAATAGTATGTAAGTGAACTTGTAGGACAGTGATAATGCCTACAAGGAACTCTGCCCTGCCTGTAGTGTGCCAGGCTCCTTCTAAGTGGCAGGGACTGTGCCCTCCTGAAAGATCAGGAGCCTTCCCAACAATCTTCCAGGGAGTGGCTCAATTAGTGGGTTTAATTGAGACCAATCTGTGTTCTTGCTTTAGCTAACCAGATTGCCTTCTAGTAGCACCCAGAAGTTAAGAGGCCCTGCTGATGCTCATCCTTTGGCCCCTTTGGCTTGCCCTGACCACAGTTTCCAGCCCCTGATCTCTCCGCTTGTGTCCATGCCTGGGTGTACTGTGGTTCTTCCCTCATGAGCCAGATGTTGCAGCTGTCCCTTTTCTTCTACAGACTAGTGAGAAAGAAGAGAAGCACTTTCCCAAATGGTGGAATGTTTGAAGTGAAAGACATTATTTAATTTCCTTGCTTCTGCTTTTCTCTCAGCATAAATGGGCTTCACAGCATCTGTTTCCTGAGGTCTACTCAGGACAGGACACTGGGAGATGATAACAGCAGGGGACAGCGCCCTTTCAGGAGGACATTTTGGACACATGCCCATCTCCTGTCAGCCTCTGCATCTCTGACCTTGGCTCCTCCTAGCTCCTCCTGGTTCTTCTTCCAGGCTGTCCAATTGCAATTAATGGGCCTCCATCTACCTGGTATCTTAGGCTAAAGATTAGGTGTCTCCTAGAGCCCCTTCTTCCCTTCACTTCCTCAATCCAAGCCATCAGCTCTTTCTCTAGAATCCAGTCCCACATCCATTGGCCACTGTAGTCTGAGTCACCACCATCACTTACCTGTCTGGCCCCTTTCCCAGCAGACACTGCTGAAAGTATATCAGGCCTAGTTCCTTGCTTAGAGCCCCCCCTTGTCCCCTCCTCTCTCACCTGGCCTGGTTTGGTCAGATTCTGTGCATTCAGAGAAAGTAGATTTTGTGATAGAAAATCTTCACCTTTTACCTGATTGTGTGGCCAGGGTCATACATATGTCAACTCGTAACTGGTGTAGTTTTCTGCAAACTGACAAGTTCAGTCACCCAGCTGGAGGCTTCGACTAATAATACATCCAATGAATGGAGGCTTTCAAAATGGGACTGAATTATTTCTTCTTCCCTGCCTAAGAAGAGGAAAGGATTTAAAACCTAGAAAATAAATATATTGTAAAGAACACATTAGCCGGCAGCCAAAGGGATTTAAGGATGGAAAATTCAACTTGTTTGAGTTTGAGCAATATATATTTTTTTAAACTTGACGTCCAAGATGGTTTAAGGAAAAGTATGTATGACTTGGATTGATTCCACTTTCCCGGCTGGAATCAGTACTGTAACTCATAGTGCCTTCTGTGACCGTAGGAGAGGTGTGCCGAGAGATCAAGGCGTTAAGCATCCTCCTAAGAGGCTTCAGGATTCTCCCAGTGGAAAGTACTTCCTGTGTCATATGTGATTCGCAAGGGTTCTCCTGTCCTGATGTTAGAGTGCTGTAGCTGGTCACAGGTGTGAGAGTTGGCCAAGTGCTATTTCATGAAGTTAGTGCCAGGGACACCATACATATATGGTGCAGGTGGCTCATTCATTTGTTAGTGACCCCCAAAGAGAAGTTCAGACTTCTCAATTTTTGCCTGAGCAAAAAAAAAAACCAAAAAAACAAAAAAAAAAAACATTGTGTTAACTGAAGAGTCTAGGGTGCAACAGGCTTCAGGAACATGTGTATCGGCTCTGATCTCTCTGTCTCCATCCCTGTCTCCATTTCTGTCTTTATCTCTGTCTCTTTCATGTCTTGGCTGTCTCCTCCTTCCTCTTACCTTGCCCACATGTTGGTTTCATTATCCAGTTTACAACTACAGTGCTGCCTTCAGTGCTGGGCCTCCAGCTCTCCAGGCTCTACTGCATTGAAAATTAGAGTTGCCCCTTCTCAGTGGCTCACCCATATGTCCCTGTGGACAAACATGCATATGCATATATATATATATATATATATATATATATATATATATATATATATATCACTACAAAATGATCCTTCATTTATGCCCCTCTTTTTTACTTTTGTCAGAGATGGGTATTCCATTGCCATCATATATTGTAGGTGCATGAATTAAGCAAAGTAATCCAATATAGTCCAGTATTCATATAGTAGTGGATTATCTACAGAACTGGCAATTCTGTAAGTTATTCACTTGAGACTTACAGCTCAGCATATTAATATGGCTTTACTTTTTATGCCTTTTTTTTTTTTTTTTTTTTTTTTTTTTTTTTTTTTTTTTTTTTTTTTTTTTTTTTTTTTTTTTTTTTTTTTTTTTTTGTGGAACTAGGGATTGAACTCAGGCCCTTGTGCTTGCCAGGGAAGCACTTATTCTACTGAGCCATCTTCCCAGCCCCCATACCTCATTTTTATACTTTTCTGCTGGATGGTTAAGACTCAGATAAAACAGGACCTATATAACAAAAAATATAACTTTTATATCTGACAGGTAAATCCTCTCAGGATTTACCCTGAAACTCTGCACCACAGTTTGTAGATCTTTTGTCAGTGTCAGCCACGTGGATGAGTCACAGCCATTGCTTGACCAATTTGCTCTCTGTATCACTAAAATTCTTAATGATCTGAGAGACCTGCAAGTAGAGACCATCTGGCCAGTTAGTTCCCTTCCAGTGTCTGGCGCACTATGGGAGCATAGCTACACTGGGATGTTTGTAGTGACAGCGGGAGACTATGGGGGTGAAGGGATCCAGGCAGAAGCCACCTCTAACCTTGCCACTCAGGTGGGAGTTCTGCCTCTTGCTGTACAGTTCAGGATAGCAAGTGACCTGTAGAAAGCAAGCCATCCTTCTTACTGAATTCAGCTTCATACCCACTGTGTGGGCTTCCTGACTGAGGAACTCAGATTCAGAACAGGTATAGTGGAGGTGGACATTAAGCTCCGCCTTCTAACACCAGCCAGCACTCAGGTACCCCCCCCACACACACACACACTGGGCACTGCTCCAAACTCTTCGCATGCAAAAGCCATGCTGTTTTCTCACTAGATAGTAGCAGAGAGATTTTTTTTTTTTTTTTTTTTTTGTCTTTTTTTTTTTGAGGCAGGGTCTCACTATGCAGCTCAGGCTGGCCTTAAGCTCGCATTGTAGCTCAGGCTGGTCTCGAACTCACAACAATCCTCCTGCCTCAGCCTCCCGAGTGCTGGGATTACAGGCCTGCGCTACCACGCCCGGCTAGAGAGATTTTTTTACTGGTTTTCTCCACTGTAAGGCATCCCTCACCATGCTGGGGCTTCCTTACTCCTCCTGGATGGTGTTCTTTATTCCTCTCCAGCAATGATCCATTAAACACAATATTGCAGGGTGCCTGTTCTATGTGCTAGGCACTAGATTAAGCACTCTACATGGGACATTGTGCCAAATGACCTCTAATCATAATATAGAAAGATGGGGAAACAAGCTCAGAGAAATGAAGGAACGGGCTATGGTTATGCAGTTAAGAGCATGGCTCAGTTTAAAGTGGGACCATCCTTGTCCTTAGCAGAGTGGCTTTCCTCCTAGTGGTAGTCTGCAGACCTTACATCATTTGGGTTTTTTCCCCTCCAAGCTGTGGTATGAAGGTCACCTTGATACCCTTAGTGGGAGAGAAAGACCATCCACCATTCCTATTTATTTATTTCTTCTTACAATTATTATTTTTCCCTACAAAAACAATTTCCTGTGTTGGTCCCATGTTCCCCAAACAGCATAAATGATTTAGGTACCTGGTGGGGCTCTGCAGCTGCCACTTGCCACCAGGGGAGTTGGAGAGCTGCAACATAATCATGAGAAGCGCTGTGTCCCCCCCCTTGGGGTGGGGGTGAGCGAGAACAAGCCCACCACAGACTCAAGCCACTGAGAACTGACATGACTCGCTTCACCAAGTTCTCGTTCCCCTTTCACTTCCCTTTTTAAAAGTTCAATCCTATCTAACAAGTCCTCCCTTCCTCCAAGACTGAAATCTCCTATGTGTTTTGGGTATTCATTCCTATGGGCTTATTCTTATTTTTAGGCATTTTAATTGTCTTGGCTTGGTAGTATGGCTAGTTAAGAAGTAGGAGAGAGTGAGCAATCCTTATTTTTATATTCTATGCTAACTAGCAAAATCAATGAGGTTATGAGCTCTCTGGCCAAAGCTGTTTTTTATTTTAGTGCTTGTAACTGCTGACCATGTTGCTGGCTTTCAACAAATAATTATAATAGTAACCAGCACACATGGTGTGTGTTATTTAGATCCAGTTTTAACTTGAGCATCTTGGCTGATGCAAACTTTCCACATCAAGCCTCTTGCCAGAAGGGACAAACCTTCTCGGCTGTATGGATCTTCACAGGACTGGTGACCTCCTGCTGCCTTCCAGCCCCCACAGACTTCGTTTGTCTGGCTTTCTCTGCCTACTCCTCCCCACAGCATCCTCCTCACCACACAGGTTGTTCTGCTGCTGCCCTTTCCCACTGCCCCTGGTTTTAGTAACCTCCTTTCCTTGAAAAGTCCTAACTTGCCTGATAAGACAAGGGTGACCTCCAGAGACTTCTTTTAAAGAGGCTCAACTTGTCCATTTATGTTTCTGCAAAGCCCTTGCACATGTTATAAGTTTTTCTGTACAAACATATGTCTGGGGATATTTTCTTAGGCCTCCAGACTGTATTTCTTGGCCCCAGGGAAAGTGCAGTCTTTATGTGTTATAATCTGAAATCTGAGATAATCTTTGTGTGATCAATAGCTTGTTGGTTTAGTGCAGCCACATCTTCAATACTGTCAACTCCAATTAAATGTGTGGCACAGCCTTCTGCCACTTCCCCCAGTTTCCCTGATCCAGAATGGGGACCCTGTTCTCAGAGCTAGCAGCAGTAGGGCCCATCTCTCCTTGGCGAGGGGTTTAAGGGTAGGCCATGTGGGAAGCAAGGTTAAGGAGAGCCAAGAAGTAGAGGGCAGCATTTCCAGTGTGGTCCTTTTATTGGCTTCCAGAGAGTGGGAAATAGGAGATCACGTTTTGATCAGGCACTGAAATAAAACCTTGAATTTGTCCCACTTTTCTTCATAGCCAGTGTTAGTTCCAGACTGTGTGGAGCTATAGTCTTTGGCTAGGTTATGGAGAAAAACTACGTGGTGCATTCTGAGAGTGTTTCCCACCTAAGACAGGATCTGTTTATTCACCAAGGCTTCTGTTTTAAGGGGTTGAGCATATGAATGATTCCTTGGGAACATTTAATCACTGTATTCATTGGTCAGGAAAATGGCAGAGCAGGTTCAGAAGCAATTGTCCAAGAGCTTTAATGAGTGATATCTTTTAATAACAATTTAAGTCATTTGGGTCAATATTCTAAGCAGTGAGGGGAATAGGTCATGTTTGCACCCAAATGTACCAAGCCTGACTAGTTGGTTGCTCTTTAAATGAAGGCTCAAATCACAGGCTCAGGGGCAGCCAGGGTCTGTGCAATATGCAAAGCTGGAGAACTGACAGATCTGCCCAGACAGGGCATAGGCACAAGGAATCACACAGGCATGGGCCTTGCAATAATGCATCAGGGACAAATCCTTCCCTTCATAGGAACCTTGGGGCTGGAGAGTTAAGGGAGGAAGGGGTGTGGAGAGCTGAATCTGTATCACCTGGGCTTGTAGGGCTTTGGTTTGGGATTATTTAAAAGTCAAAAACCACAGTATGAAATAGCCTAGAGAGAAAAGCTAATAATTAAAGAATGCCTTTATGCATTAAAACCAGGCAGACTCGCATGCGCCAGCCTGACATTTTTGAAAAAGTTCAGATTGAGAGGAGGCAAATGAACAAAAATTGGCTGCTTGTTTTCCTGATTGAATTATACATTGACAGATCACTTAGTTTTGGTCTTTTTTGAGGTGGAGGTAGAAGGGAAATGTGTGCGTTGAAGAGAGTACCGTGATGTTGCCTTCAGCAGGCTGAGCCAGCCAACCCTTCTCTTGTCTGTGGAACCCTTGCGATGTGGGCCAGTCTTTATAGTACCCATTGCATCTGGCCAAGAAGTTGAAGTGAGCCACTCACAAAGGGAAATGAGCTCTGCAGCTTTGCTGTTTCTGTGTTGGAGTCTGTAATCGGCACACCCTGAGAAAATGCCTGGATGACGTGGGTCCCTCTGAAATGCCAGGTGTGGGAATGCGGCAGCTATCTTTGCCCAGCTCATTATACACGGGGAATCGCACGATCTGTCACCACCATAGGAAACTGGAAGAATCCCCTTTTCTATGACTTGCTTCCAGTAAGTACTTTACAATGAAAACCCGCTTTACAGAGATGTTTTTATTTTGTAAAAAAAAAAAAAAAAATCAGTCATGACTTTATCTTCTCAGTAGACACAGTGATAAAATGTACCACTACATTTTGACTTTATTCCCTATTACAAGCAGTTTGGGAATTAGAATAATTTTGTATCGTACCAGGAAAGGAGTGAAATTTTATTTGTGTCTTTATTGAGTTTCATAAGGGATCTTGATGCCTTCTTTGGGGCCCTAAAAAAGGCCCCTATTTCATCGTTCCTGTCCAGGATGAAAATGGAAGCCTGCGCCTAGGAGTGGCAGCCAGCTGACCCCAGTCCTATGCTCATTTGCACCTATGCTCCACAGCCAAGAAGATTTATTTGTAAGATTTGTTTATTTGGTACAGAGTCTCACTACGCAGCTCAGTCTCATAGTCATCCTCCTGTCTCAGCCTGCGCAGCTCTGGGATTACAAGTGTGTACCACCATGCCCAGTTTCAGTGGCCAGCATGGCATGTGGTACCAGGGCTCAAACCCAGGTCTTGTGTTTGCCAGGCAGGTGCTTAGACTGCCGAGCTATCTCCTGGGCCCAGCCAAAGAGAATCTAACCAAACTCAAAGCAGCAGTCAAGGCAGACTGGACTGCCATGCATGAACGTGCGTTGATCTCATTCTCTTCTGCTCCTCACATTTTCTAGGAATGAGGCAGTTCTGTTCCAAGCATGGCTTTTTCTTTTTTATCAAGTCTTGTGGGATCTCAGAGGGCAGGCTGCAGGTTTTTCTCTGGCCCCTGAACCCCTGCTTGGTGTTTATGCCCAGGAGTCCTTGATGAATACTCAGGACTCATGTTGTGTGTTAGTCTGGGAGGACTGCTGGCCCCTGACCAGAGAGCCCTGGGGTCAAAGTGGCCACAGGGTTGGTTCCTATTAAGGGTGGTAGGGGAGGGATCTGGCCTAGGCCCCTGGTTAGGGTCTCTGCTTGGCCTGCAGATGGCCATCTTTATGTTAACACATGTTCCTGCCTGTGTCAAAATTTTCTCTCCTTATTAGGACACATTTATATGGGAGCCCATCCTAATGACCCCAGGTTAACTTGACTGTTTCTGTAAAGCCTGCCTTCAAATGCCACATGTGAATTGAGGGGGTGGGGACTTAACCATGTGAATTGAGGGGGTGGGGCACAATTCAACTTTTAAGTGTCAGCAAGAATAGGCCATGGCTGTGGGCTGCCAATGTCAGGCCAAACCAAAGAAGGGAGTCTGGGAGTGGGACACAAGAGAGAAGGAAGATCAGTGGAGAAAAGAAGGAAGTATGGGGTCTCTGATAGAGGGTTGTAGTCCCCTTCCTACACTTAGCTCAAGCTGACCCCAGCTGCAGAGGCAGAAAGGGGCTGCAGGTGGGTTTGTGAGGGCTTGAAATGTGCCACAGGGATGACAAAGGCCCTGGCCTCTTGACAGTGCCTCATGTGTCAAGTGTTGCCGAGAGTGGAGGGGTAGCCATGTTCCTATGAAGTTGTGCCAGATGCTGAAAATATTGGCAACTGCAGAAAGTCTGCTTTGGTTTCCTTATAAGCTTGAAATACAAGCGTGTCCTTGTCAAGAGGTGTTTTGCTAAATAAATACTTTTGTGAAAGAAAGACCTCCCAGATGAAATCTCCCTAGGGTTTTATGCACAAAAAAGTAGACCCCAGACTGACAACAGGTGTCATTGAGGAACAAGGGTGGCAGGCTTTACGATACCGCCTCACCCTGTGTCCTCGTGGCCACTTTGCCTTCTCCAGTGGCCTTTGCTTTCACCAGTTCTCCCAGTGTGCTGAGGAGGAAGTGCTGGAAGGAGGAGAAACCTCAGTACTTCACGGCTGGATGGGGACTAAACTGGCTTTGCTGCCTTCCTGTCTTCAGCTGTCCCTTCCTTCTATGGCCTAGGACTCTCCCTTTCTTAGCTCCAGCCACTGCTCGGTGGGGCTAGGGGTGGATGCACTCTTTCTGGGTCCCCAGTCTGAGCCCTGGAGCAGTGGGCAGCACAGAAGCAAAAGCACCTGGTCCTCCATTCTCACCAGGGATAAGCATGATGGGGGCCTGACCCACCCGGCTCAGGAAGCAGCATCCTCACCCTTGACCCCAAAGGGAGAACATCAGCCATTCTGGGTGTGAAATAAGGGGCTCTGTGTGTTTAGGGGAGATGGGCCTGATGGTAGCAGCGATCCTACTCCGCATGCTGCACAGAGCTCCCTGCAGCTGCAATTCACTTTCATTCTCTGTAAGTCACAGGGTGGATAACGGGATTCTAATATTTGACAGGTGTGGATACTAGGGAGAACCTGCTGGACAGGTAAATAGTTTTCTCCTAAATGACTGCAGATGCTCTGGTGGCTCCCAAGCGAGGTATATGGCTCTTGGGTTTTGTGAGCTGCAGGCCCAGAGATTCCCTCCCCCCAAAGTCTACTGACAAAACATTTGAAAAGATAAAGAAGCAAATAGACAAAAATTAAAGTTCCCCAGCAGGTTCTTTTCCAGAAAGATAATTATTACACTTCAACATATGTCTCTCTGGACTTTTTTCCATGCCAACATTAATACTGGAGAGATAGCTTAGAATTTTTATCAAATGAGACCCACTTATAGATGCTATTTTTTAGTCTGACAATTTATATGTAACATTACATATCAGATTGTTTTATGCAGGGCCAATGAGATAGCTCAGAGGACTAAGCACCTACTTCGGCAAGTGTGGGGACCAGGGTTTGATCTCCAGTCCCGCGTGCCCTGCTGGCTGTGCCCCCAGGGCACCCTGAGCCTGGATCAAGCCTGGGCGTGGTGGCACACACCTGTAATCCCAGTGCTGGGGAGGCTGAAAACAGGAGGATCACTATGAGTATGAGCTGCCTAGTGAGACCCTGTACCAAATACATAAATGGAAAAAAATGTTTTTATGCAGCAATGAACACACATGGACATCATTATTTATTTATTTATTTGCTATAGCATCTCACTGCCCAGCTCAGATGTGTAGTATTCCTCCTGTCTCAGCCTCCCCAGAACTGGAATTATAGGCGTGTGCCACCACGCCCACTTTCGAGATCAGCATGGTGTGCCCAGGGTTCCAGGGCCTGTATGGCATGTGGTACCAGGGATCAAACCGGGTCCTTGAACTTGCCAGACAGCTGCTTAGACCACAGAGCTATCTCCCTAGCATCATCACAAAAGTCTGACAAACAAGTGAGCTATCAGTTACGTAATCAATCCCTCATTGTTGGATATTATAAGTTCTCTCTCCCCTTCCCTCTCCCCTTCCCCATCCTCTCCCCTTCCCCCTTTTCTCTCCCTCCCCCTCCCTGTCTTCCTCTCCTCCCCTCTCTGTCCCTCCAAGCCCCCCATCTCTTATTGAACTTGGGAACTTGTGTTGCCAGGCAGGCTCTTAAGCTGCTCAGCTATCTCCCAGGCCCTCTCATTATAAAATGATTAGTGTGTCACCTCCTCTGCTTGTGGCCAGAATTAAGACATCTGCCTTCAGCTTGGGAGACTGTTAAACCATTCCTGCTTGAGGGCATGATTCTGGGGAGCTTGCCATTTTCCATTATCTTTCAGCCAAGGTAACAGAGAGGCGAAGCTTGCTTTCTCATGTGTGTTCATGGGTGGAGGCCAGGGGTTAATTAATGGTGTTCTCTGCAGAGATTAAGAAGCAACAATGATCTTTTGATTTTCCAAGGAGTGGTTCATGTATCCTCTAAAAATCCTGAACCACAGTCACATTTAAATCTCTGGCAAAGCCAACAATTAGGGTATAAATACCCAGCTCTCTCTCTCTCCCTGCCTTCCTGTGGGCTTTTCTTCAGCACTTTACTCTGCTTTTGTTTTTGTCACCTGCAAGGTTTTCTTAGCAGGTTAATGTGATAATGGATGCCAAAAATTTGAGGAAAATATATGGGAAACAACCTTCGAGTGGACCAAGTTCTGTTTGCTTTTCTCCCCTGTGAATTGGTAGGAGAAAGGACAGAAACAATGAAAAAGCATGCTTGCAGTTAGCCTGCAGAAGCCCTGTAGACCCTTTCAGTAGCCCTGGTATGCGCAAGAGCAGGTCTAAGGGCCACAGCCTCTTTAGAGGTGCCTGCGCATTCCCCAGACATCCGTGAGTGTCACCCACATTGGGGGATAGAGGAGGAAGGAAAGGGACAGGTGAGGAACCCTGCACCCCCACCACCCCAGGAGCTCTTAGAAGCCAGGCCAGCATGAGCCACAGCTGAGGGATCCTTGGTGCACTAGAGATTAGGAAGTCAGACTTAAGGAGAGGGAGAAGGGATCAAGAGCTGCTGTCTGTACAAGACCTAAGTGTGTGCAGAGTCTTGCTTTGGTAGCAACATTTGATTTTAACGTCATCTCATTGGCGCTTAACCCTCCCAACCCCTGTGCTTTGTAGATCAGCAGTGGCAACACAAAGGGTTTGGAGGTTTGAGAAAAGAATCCCACTGGTACAGTTTTGACTCACCATCTGATAAAAAATGAGCCAGGAAATGCTTTTTCCTGCTTTCTCTTTCTTCTTTTGAAGATATAATACAGATTCTAAAACTCATATGGAAATGTAAGAAATCCATAATAGCCCAAACAACTTTTACAAAGAAGAACAAAATATGACCACTTACACTTGTGATTGAAAACTTACTATAAAGATATAGTAATCAAGATTGTGTAGGGCTAGGGAGATAGCTTGGTGGTCTAAGTGCCTGGTTGGCAAGCTCAAGGACCTGGATTTGATCCCCATGCCACAGGCCATGCTGAGACTCTGTACCAAATAAATAGATTGTATAGTATTTGTGAACCATGGAATATGAACAATGGAATAAAGAGTCTAGAAATACATCCTCACATTATGATCAAGTAATACTCATCTAGAGAGCCAAAATGATATAATGAGGGAAAAAAGTGTTTTCAACACATGGTGCTGGGACAACACAAGAGCTAGCGATGTAGCTCAGTGGTAGCGCCTGCCTAGCATATGTGAGGCCTTGGGTTCCATCTGTAAAAGCATGAATATGGACCAGTACCTCACACCATACACAAAAATTAACTCAAAGTGATCTCACAACTCTTTGAAGAGAGGTTTAAATTTTTGTGACCTTGGTTTAGGCATTGATTTATTAGATATGATGGCAAAACTATAACCAAGCAAGCAAAGTAGGTACATTGACCTTCATCAAAATTTAAAACAATATTTTATGTGTCAGAGCACACTGTGAAGAAAGTAAAATATAACGCAAAGAGCAGGAAACATATTTGTAAGTCAAATACATTATAAGAATATAGCACCTAGAATATAAAAACTATTATAGCTGAACAACAGAAATGGCCTACTTAAAAAGTAAAAAGTCAGAATAGACATTTTTCCAAAGAAGATGCACTAATTACTAGTCAACACATGAAAAATGGTCAAGATCCTTATCATTAGAAGCATACTAACCAAAATCACAAGGAAGAATAATTCTATGCCCAGAAAGATAGCGATACTAAAAGAAAGACTTCTAATTGTTGGTGAGGAATTAGAGAAATTAGAAGTCACACGATACTGGTAGTGATATAAAGTGTTACAGATTTGAAAAACCACTTAGCACTTCTTCAGAAATTTAAAGTTACCAGACAATGCAATAGTTCTTCACCTAGGCATAGGTAAGAACTTTGCCTATAGGATAATTGAAAATATATATCTACACAGAAATTTGTGTTCTGATGTTTACAGCATAATTATTCATAATATCCGAAATGAAAATAACTCCAACTTGCTTTTGTTGTCAGTTGATGAATGGGTGGACAAAATCTGGTATATTTATATATGTAAATATTATTAAGCCATAAACAAAGTACTGACACATGCTATGTCATAGATGAATTTTGAAATCTCTATACTTACTGAAAGCATCAGACATCAAGTTATGTGATTCCATCCATAAGAAATATTGAGAATAGGCAAATCCGTGGAGGAGAAAGCAGGTTAAGAGGAACCCAGAACTGGAAGGGGAGGCCTTCCAGTGGTGAGTGGCTACTAGGGGTTCTTTCAGAGGTGAGCAAGATTTTGTGAACTAGCTGCAGTGGCCATACAACTTGGTGTGAATATACAGAAAACCACTGAGCTGAACACTTTATAGGAATGAATTCTGTGATGTGAATTTTGTCTCTATGTAAAAGTGGGTCCTATTAGTTGTTCAGATTACCAGATATAAACACGCAAAATTGGTCAGAAAAAAGAACTCATGCAATATGACAATTGTTGAATTTTTGTCACTTAATCTAGAAAAATTCTGTATTGTTTTTAATTTGTTTTTACAATTTTTGTTCTCTGTAAAAAATGAAAAAAAATTAGAATAAAGAATAAGTGGGCCAGTGTGGTTTGCACAGCGAGGCTCTGACATTGGCATAGTGATGAGGGTCCTCGCATCTCAGGGGTCGCAGCTAAAGGCCAGATTGGTGGTGGCAGAAACCTGCTTTCACCTCATGTGAGTCCAGCCTTTCTCAGCATATTTTGGGGAGAACTCACTTGTGGGAATTAATACCCGGCCGTCTGGCTTCTTTACTTAGTATGAAGTCTAAAAGCTTCACCTGTGCTGCAGGTACCAGTGCTCATTTCTTGGTGTGGTTGACTAATACCCCATTGTATGAATATGCCTGATTTTGTTTATCTTCTCAGCAGTTGATGGAGATTTGGGTTGTTTCCGCTGGGGCCGGGGGAGGCACTTTCCTATCTTTATCCTGCTCACTGTCTCCCTGGGGAGGTTTCAGGATAGAGAAATCTGTGCACCTCTCTGAGTCTCCACCTGACTTTATCTCTAGCAGTGCCCTGTCTTTACTCTTTGTGAAATCCCACATTTTTCCAGTTTGTTGTCCTTTTCACAGATTTGGTTCCCGTGACTCCAGACGGACAGTACCTTTCATCAATTAAGGGCAAGAGCATGAGGCCCAATCATTGATGGTGGCACTGATTCCTGCATGTCAGCAGTTCCTTTCTAAGCTGTGGGTGCCTAAAGGTAGCCGATTCTCATTTGAATGGCCATTCACTCTGTTTATTCTCCATGTGTTCTGAAGGTGGGTACAATGTCAGAGACTAAGCTGCTTGAGCCACTGGAGTGTAATGCGGTTCCATGCCAGGGCGATCCACTGACCATATGCACAGAACATTTCTACATCCTCCTGCAGATAGCTTTCCATCCATCTGCTCCCTACATGTTGTCATAGTCGGTAGAGCCACATGAGATGACCCAGGGAGGATGAATGCATCTGCTAAAAGGCAGCGAAGAACTAACTCGTGGGGAAAGATCTGCAAGTGGTGATCACTCTGAGTCTGAGTGTGACATGCACCATCCATGAAGCCAGGCCTCCAGAAGCCACCTCTGCCCCCTCCTGTCCCTCTGTTGTATTGATCTGGACAGAGCAGCATGAGAGAAGCTCTGGGAGGCTCCTTTTCTCCTCTCCACAGTTCTACCTTGTCTTGTTCTCTGTGCTCTGACCTCTCTGAATGACAGCAAAACCTGCTTTTAGCTCCCTTGAGCTTGGTACAGCTGGAAGAGAGATGTAAATTTCCCAGGAATATATATTTGTGGCTTGAATCCAGCTTTTCCATCAAGAAAAAATAAATTGCATTCACCTGACGGTAGTCCTGATGTCAGCCTACAGAAGTCCGAGTAATGTGAAACTCTACTCATTTCTGCTGACTCTGCCATGGGTCACAGGCAGTTTGCACTGGCCACACCTTCGCCAAGGGTGCTCTCCCCACCAATGAGTACAGCTGTGGCAGTATAAGCACATAGGCTCACAGTGGGGCCTGTGCCCTCGTGCCTTTGTGGCCCCATTTCTTTGGCTCTCTTTGGTGGCTTTTGCAGTGGGACAAGGTGGGCTCTGGGTTCTAAAGTCCCCTGTCAAGTGGCTCAGCAGGTCCCATTGTGGAACTGCTTAGTGACAAAGGTCCTGGGAGAGCCTTGTGATGAAGCATCCATGGGTAGAGGAAGGCTGGGTCTTCCAGTCTGGCATCCCAGCTCTTGTAGCCATTGTCTGGACCTCAGGAAGAGGCAAAAGCAGGGAAAAAAGCCAAAGAAGCCCAGGACTGCATCAAAGAGAGGAGGTGATGAAAATAAGCCAAGATTACCTGGAGCCTAGCAGTAGCATCTGCATGTGACCACCCCCATACACAGTGGTCTCCAGTCTGACTGGGTGTCCCTCTATGGGAGTTGGGGGTGCTATTTAGTGGCAGCAAAGACCACTGGGAACCCTGTGCCTTTGACAGATGTGGAGTGGATGGGGACAGATGACTTACATGAGGCTGGCAGCTCTCTTGGATCACCAAGGCCTTTGTGGAACAGTGGGAAGCCAGGGGTGGGGCCCCATGGCTATAGCTGGGACCTTCTGGAGATATTTATTTTAAAATATCAGGTAAAGTGCAGTGTGGGGTTGGTGGTTCTGGGCATGGAGACATATGGGTGATTCTTATAGGGTCCCAGTCTTCATTCTACTGAACATCAGGAGGCCAGTGCATTCTAGGACCCCAAGGGTCTTGGAGTCCACACTGGGATTGATCCCTTGTTGGGTGTGTGACAGGCATACTATGGTCTTATAGCATAGAGGCGTAATGATGATCATGGGCTGTGAAGTTGGAGGACCCTGGGCTGCAATCTTGCCCCAGATGTGACCCGCAGTAGGGCCATGGGCAGGTCAGTAAGCCTCAGTTTCTTCATCTGTGAAATGCACCTTATGATAATGGAGAGACACAGGTGAAGGAAGTTGTGTGCATCCTGCTGGCACAGAGTGGGAACTCCACAACTCAGAGCCACTATTGTCGTCAGCGGTAGCACCAGTTGCTGCTGCTGCTGGTCCTAGAAAAACAGGAGTTGGCTGTTGGAAAGGAAGAAATGCACTTTCCAAAGAAAGAAATGAGCTTTCCCATGACACACATGCCCGCAATCCTGACCTCCAGGCGAGGCAAGCTGAAATGCTTTGCAGGGGCACATAGCATCCCCTGGACTCCTTGGTATCTATGAACACAGTAGCCCAGATCAGCCATGTGCTGTGCCCATCCGGACCTGGCCAGCCAGTGTGTTGGTGTGATGTTATGGTAACAAACTACCTGATTTAAGCGGTGGAGGAGAGCTTTATTCTGACTCATGGTTTCAGAAGTCACAGGTTTCAAAGATCACAGGCTCATATGTTTCAGCCTATGATCACTTGGCCTATTGTTTTGGGCCTGTGCTGCCATGTCAGAGGAGACAGGAAGGAAGTGAATCTCAGCATCCCCTCCAGGCATGGCCCTCAGTGAGCTCCTCCCACCAAGCCCCACCTTCCAGACAGTTTACCTCTTCCTACCTCTTCCTGATAGTGTCATGGGCCAACCAACACAAGGGCTTCTGGGAGACAGTCAAGATCCAAACTGTAGCACCCAGGCAACGGGGGAAGGGCACAGAGCCTGACAGGGATGGGAGCCTGTATGATCTCAGCACTGCCCTGTCACCCTGCCTGACAGCGACTCTGGTGGCTGTGACCTCATTACAAGCGTCTCTGGCAGTGATGATCTCAGCAGTCCTCTTGGCAGCCTCCCCGTTCCTATAGCTCGAAATCATGATATATATTTCCCCAGATGAAACCTAAGATGGTCCTGCTCCTGCTCTGGCTGATGAGTGGAAAAACGGATCCCTCTCTCTTATGTGCATTCTTGATGTATTAGGAAACCGTCACTGCAATCTGCCATAGTGACATTCACTCAAGGCCAAGCATCTCACTCCTTTTAAACTTTGCCCAGATGTCTTATTTTTCATGATAATCCCTCATTTCCATGGCATTCCCCAGTATATTCAGTTTCTCTCAAAGTCTTGCTCCAATAGTCTTCCCCTAGTTTGTATCCAAAATGCCATACTGATTTAAATGATTAGCAAGAATGAAAGAAAAAGGAAAATAAGATGTTTAGTGGGCTGAGAGGGGGCTGGAGAGAGCTCTGCAGCCCGTGTGGGAGGCTGGGAAGCTTTTCCAGAGAGGAAGGAAACCTGGGACACCACTGTGAGTTGGAAAGTAGAGGGGAGAGAGAGGAGAGAGGAAAGAGGAGAGGGGAGGAGAGGGAGAGCAGAGAGGTGGAGAGAGGAGAAAGAGGAGAGGAGAGAGGAAAGAGGAGAGGGAAGAGGAGAGGAGAGAGGGGAGAGAGAAGGGGGGAGGAGAGGGAGAGAAGAGAGGTGGAGAGAGGAGAAAGGAGAGGAGAGAGGTAAGAGGAGAGAGAAGAGAAGAGAGGAGAGAGGGGAAGAGAGGAGAGGGAGAGAAGAGAGGTGGAGAGAGGAGAAAGGAGAGGAGAAGAGATTAAAGGAAAGAGAGAGAGAGAGAGTGAGCTGGTGCACACAGAAGTAATTATCTTAGCACAAGACAGGTTAGTTCCCTTCCTTCCAAAGGAGTTTCTCTAAGGGGAACTCTCAGAAACTGGGCCTTATCCCCAGAATGTCTGGCCTGGCAGCTTTTGGATGGGGCTAGAGATAATGCATTTCTAGCAGTTTCCCAGGTGCTGCTGAAATCACAGATTCTGCATTTTGAGAGCCCAAGCACACATGAGAGGAGTTCAGCTGTACATTCCCTCTGTGGCCTTCCAGTGTCTCCAGGCTCAAGTTCTTGTTTGTGTCAGGTCCTATGGGGGCCTTCTGCAACCCATTCTGCTTCCTGGCTTGGCGGCCACATATTTTGTTACTGTGGATGAGGGACTTGTGTGTGCTGCTATTCTGCCCATAGTGACCTTTGGGTCTCTAGTGTGTGGACTCCAGGACTGTGTATGAACGTTTTTTATGTGCATTTCAGAGCTCCTATACGATCCTTTTTTTTTTTTTTTTTTTTTTTTTGGCAGAAACTGGGATTGAACTCAGGCCCTTGCACTTGCTAGGGAAGCACTTATTCCACTGAGCCATCTCCCTGGTCCCTATAACTATCCTTTCTTCAGAAAGGCCACAGCCTGCAGGCATTCCTTCTGGCATCTGTTCCCAAGGTATTGAACCCCCATTATAGCATTTATTTTGATCATAACCAAGAACTTCAATATGAGTTTTGGAGAAGGGCATGTTGTAGTTCAACTCAAACACATGGCTAGCTCCAATGTGACTAAAGACATATATAAAAGAAATAATTAAGATTCAATGAAATCTAAGTGTAGGGTCCTAATTTGCTATGCTTGGTGTCCATGTAAGAAGAAGAGACACAAGAGACCCCATCTGTGTGGAGGGGCTATGCCAGAACAAACCAAGAGGTGACCATCTGTAAGGCAGGAGGGGGCCCACCAGAAGCCTGCTGATACCTCTGTCTTGGACTTCTAACTTCCAAAACCATGACAGAATAAAATGCTGTCATTTAAAGCACCTGCTCTGTAATACAAGGTCATAAAGGTCAAGGTCACAGAAAAGTCCACGAGAGCTTGGGTGAAGAAGGACCTCTGAACAGGACATGAAGTGACACTGCAGCTGGAGGGAGTTGGCTCTTCCCCCTGCCTGCCTCCCAGTGCCCAGTACTGAACAAGACAGAGCGATGGGCCCAGTTGAAAGCTGTCAGTGAGCTGAGTGGAACTGGCATGCGTGGAAACAGCTGGAATGCTGTGCCTGCTCCGGATGCCATAGTGAAGCCGTTCAGTGTATGGATCATGGAACCAGCTGCCCTGGCTTTGCATCCTGCCTCTAAATTCACGACCTTCAAAAGTCATCAAGTTGCTCCACTTCTATAAAAATCAAGCTGTTGTGAGGCTGGGGGAGCCACTATATGCAGATCCTTGGGGGTCCCATTGGTATTACAAGGAGGTGGAAGCATGCTTAATTAAGCTCAGCTTTGCTAATGATTAAAATTACATCCGAGTCTGTGAGGGTTACAGATAGGGCTTCTTCCACGTGTGCAGCCCTGGCAGGGGCCTCTTAGAGCAGATAGGATGCTGAGAAACAGGTTTGGCTGAGCAAGGCAAGCTCTGGGGGTGAGTGGAGACAGTGGGACTCAGGCCACCTGGCCGTCCTCCTGGGGCACAGCGAAGGGTAAAATGCTCTTGGAGAAGAGCAGAGAGATTGAGTGATCATCTTCAAGTCATAAAATGTTGCAGCAGGCGTGGTGGCGGCAGCACTTCAGTCTCCTGGAGCAGAAGGCCACATGTGGTTTTCAGGGGGGTGCTCAGAATTTGTCAGCTACATGCAGCTTCTGCCATGAGTGTCATTAAACATGAAGATAAGGTCAGAGGAGGTATAGAGGCCACTCTTTTAGGACAGACTCTGTCCTTCACACTGGGGGTTTGGAGTGGGATACTGTGTCCTGGAATGACCTTGCTAAGAGTAGACTGAAAGAGTTATTTCACAGAGAATTAGAAAAATGAAAAGGAGGGGATCAGGCTTGGTGGATTAACTAATGGTCACCTTTTAACATCCAGCTGAACTGAATCCGTGTGGGGCTGGGTGTGTATGCCAGCCCACTGGCACGGATCCTTCATCTGCTGATATAGACTGTTGAGCTTCCACCACTGACCTTGGCGCCTTCCCAGTGCAGATCCATGGTACAGACCTGGGTGAGGCATTGCCCTGCGATCCAGGCCTCACACTGCCATAGGACCCAGGCCCTCAGCTGGATTCTTTGAGTCTCTAGTGCATGGATAGATCTCTTGCACTCTTCTGCATTTGACTTTTTGGGTGAATATTATAAAATAATCCTATGAGTGATGTGTTCTGTATTAAATCTACCCCTTTGTGAACCATGATTACAAGGGACATCTCCTGAATTAGAGGCAGCTGGTCATGGATCAGTGAGGGCCCTTAGAACCCAGCCCAGTGCTGAGTGGTCACTAGGCCTGTGCTGTACTGAAGGCTGCACGTTCTCGTTGCCCTCGGGGGATTCCCCTTCACTCAGGCTCTGACCCAGTGTTGGAGATAACCCCAGGGTCCATGTTCTCACTCTGTGTCTGGCTCCTGGCCCTCTGGCTGTAGGCGCTGCAGTCACCATCTGGGGCCTGGGATGGTCAGCTGACATCAGGGTGTGACATTCTGCTTGTGTGACAATATCCCCGGAGGTGAAGAACTGCTCAGCCCCTCAACATCTTTGTGGGCACTGTTACAAAACTTTCAGGCTTGTGTTTGTTTTCTTCTTGCTAGAAACTCATTTTTTATTTTCACTTCATGTTCATCTTTCCTTGTCACTTAAATTGATCTCATTTTTATTGATCTCATTTACCAACAGAACATTTAGTGGAGGCAAGGATTGTATCTTTTTATTAGTCTCATTTCAAGCCCTAGTAGAGAATTAAATTCCTTGTAAGTCTTTTTACACTCTCTCTCATCAGTCTGCTCATCTGTCTGTCTGTCCATCCATGCATCCATTTACACCCATCTACCCATTCGTTCTTTGAGGGAGGCAAGGTCATGCTGCTCATCTCATTCTGCTCAGGCTGGTGTTATTTACACATACACGCACGCACACATGCACGCGCTTACGCTTGCACGCGGAATGCAGAGGATCAGGACCCGCTCAATTGCTGGGTAAGAGTGGGATGAAAACTTTAACCCACAGAGGTCAGTGTGTAAAACATAAATTTCCAGTTCCCTAGCTTAAAAACTTCTCAGAAGCGACCGCCAGAGGGCGGCAAACACCAATGGCAATTTTATCTTTCCGTTGACATTTGCCCATTTTCTTGAGTCAGAAGAGCCTGGGGTTTTGCTGTAGTCATCATTTTGCTTCTTATCAGCTGCGAGCACCAATTTTTATTTTTAAAAAAGTGACTATTGTAAGAAGTGCGATGCATCAGCTCAGTAACTCTGGCTCGAGACCAACATTGTAAATCAGATACAGAGTTCGTTTAATAACACGTTGGGGGCATAAATTGATATATAATTGTCATTAAAAATAAGATATGAAAATGGTTAAATATTTTTATAGTATTTCTAAGGCTGTTGTTTTATTTTTAACAATTAAAATGTAGACATTTGTCTTTTAAAAGATGTATCTACTGCCACTTTTTCCAAAAGAAAGGAGCTAAAAATAAGAACAACCTGAGAAAAGCAGCACTGGACATGTGTACAGACGTGTGCTGAATGCTGGCCTTTTTACACAGAGGACCATGCTAAGGCTGACAGAGGAGTCAGAACAGGTGTGTGGCCTCCAGTGCTAGAGGAAGGGTCCAGATGACTATAAACCCTAGTGCCGTAACAAAGGCCCCAAATGGCACAAGTGGGAGGCCAAGGTGGTGGTGGGTACTGAGGAGAACTGGTCACAAAGAGAGGGGTGTGGGGTTTTGTTGGAAACACCTCAGGGGTTAGAGCCCAAAGTATATCATTGCTTTCCCCAGTGCTGGGATGGAACCCAGGGCCACCTCATGCAAATGACACTTTGGGCTCTGGGTTCTGTCCCCAGCCCAGTGCATGTCTTTTAGAGAAACATCTTTAAGTGAGGCATGTGGGTCTCCAGCAGCATGACCTAGAGTTGGCATCCTGCCCTTCCCCATTGGGTAGAGTATCCAGGTCACGTTCACAGATGGACAACGTAGGAACACATGGCAGAGCTGGAGGGGTGTGTGTGTGTGTGTGTGTGTGTGTGTGTGTGTGTGTGCTGAAGGAGAGGAAAGTCCTTGAGCATTCTTTCTCACCCAGTGCAGCCCAAGATTGTTAGGTGTGGTGACTGGAGCAATGCTTCAAGGTGCAGAGGTCCATTTAATCGAGTCCTCAGAGGCTGAACAGGAGCCTTGGGATGTGGCTGTGCCCTGTCAACAAGTGTGGGCTGCTTCTGAGGGCTCCTGGGTCTGCATTGAGAGGTAGCTGATTGGCCTGTTTCAGCGTCAGCAGCCTGCTCAACTGGGACTGATAGAAAAGGTGCCCCCGCTGTGGCCGTGAAGCGCTTCACAGCTCTGTGCAGGCCCAGAAGGTCAGGTGTGAGTGGTTGGTGGCTTGTCATCCTTAGGAGCTTGACTGCCTCCAACTTGGAGTTCACGGAGGGCAGGTATGTATGGAGGCCAGTTGCTTTGCTTTGCTCCACATTTTGTTGCTCCATCCCTAAGTAGCTGGCATAGAGATGGGACACTCAGAGATAAGCCACAGTGAAACAGCAATGCCACTGTCTGAGAACCTCCTGGTAAGGGACAACACTGTAAACATTTTACGCATAGTCACACATGTAATTGCCCCGCAGTCCTGTGAGATGAGTCCTTTTCTGATTTCTCCTTTTCAGACAGGAGACCTGATACATTGGGGTTTGTCTTCTGACTACCACACACCAGAGCAGCTTCTGTAGTTCTCAAGGGAGAGGCCGTGGAGTGCGAGCTCTGTGCACTGCTGCTCCTGTGCCTCTTTGGCATGCTGTTGTGTTTGCTCTGGTTAACCGGACTGAGCCAAAGATTTAAACATTTTGTTCTTCACATTTAAAGAGCTGGAGGTTCCACCCAAATCAGGATTTGGCAGATGTTAAATGGTTAGTGGCTGGGCCAGCATCCAAGCCTCCTCCTTCAGGGAGACCTAGCGAGAACTTTATTTATGTTTTAGTGACATGGCCAACTTTGCCTGGTGGCAGCTTGTCACTGTGGTTGTGGACATCGGGGTGCTGGGAGCACAGGGGAGGGGAAGGCAGCAGGTTGGCCCAACCTTTATACTGATGCCCTTTAGTGGGAAGAAAGCCATTTATGATAGGTATTGATTGAGTGTATCCAGTGGACTTTTTAGCTCAGTCCAATAGAATGATTTTGAATATATCTGCCCACTACAGTGAAATTTAATAAGCCAAAAAGCTCACATTTCCTTATATAAATTTAAAATAGTGAACTAGGCCACTTAAATGGGTCTCCACACAGCCCTTACAGATGCTAAGAAGTGAAGCACAATGATGGTTTTTGAAATATTTGTGTGTTCTACATCTTTTGGTTTATTAATTTTAGACATTTCTGCATCTCTGCTGTGAGATGAGCTTAGCACACTTGTGCAGCATCCCACCCTCATTTTCCTTTGCATGTATTTCCCTTCCATTATTATTTTTGACTCTCCCAAAGATTTCCAGGTTACATATAAATATCCTGAAATCTCTATTTCCTACCATAATAACTCTATTTCTTGACTCCTTTCCATCTATACTCCCCACTTCTTTCTGCTTAACCACTCATTTTTATGTTGTCAGGGCTGAAGCATTTAAATATTTTGTTCTTCTGCAGCCATCATTTCTTGACTGCATTATTAAGATGAGATCTGTGTGTGGGAGAATTGTTCAGAGCAGAGCCACAAAGGATGTGAAGAAACTGTTGTTTTCTGCATGGGTCCAGTGTCCAAACACCTTTGCAGTTTGAAGAACAGTGTTCATGAATGTAATCACTTCTGATATTCTACAAGTAACTGAAAATCATATCATATTTCTTTTTGCTTAGTCTTTTTTTTTTTTCTACAAGTTTTTAGATTTTTCTGCTAGAGTTTATACTTTTCTTTTTTCTTGCTGCGGTGGGGGACCAAAACAGGCCTTCACCACCATATCAGTATCTTCCACCTATGGCTCATTTTGTTTGCTGTGCGGAATCTGTGATTCTCCTTGAGGATCTAGTGGTGCCGACTGAGTTCATATTTGGACTTTGATCAATTGCTCTCCAGTCTGATGTATAGTCATTATCATTTAGGTATTTTTCTTTCTGTTAGATTTATGAGGGTAGTTTAACTTAAAAAATTCCCATCCAATAAAATTATTAAAATATAAAAAATAAATAACTTCTATAAAAGCAATTTAAAAAAGTTAAAAAATCCCCATTGTATTTTCAATTTTCTTTCTTCTGGTTTTGTTATAACACACATGCAAGTAATAACTTCTGAAAGTGTGCATCAGTGGCAATATTTGGGCTCCTTGTATGTCTGGGCAGTGGTCTATGCTTTCTCTTCAAAATTCACTGATGGTTTAGCTGAGACTTCCAAGTTGAAAATAACTTTCAGACTTTGAAGGTGCTGTTCCCTTGCTGTCTTGCAATTCTGCTTATGGAAAGTAATTTGTTTCCCTATAATATAAACATGCATTTTATATCAATAAGCTGTTTGTTCTGTGTGTGTGTGTGTGTGTGTATGTGCATGTGTGGATTCTGTAATGATGTAACTGGGTCTGCCTGGTACTCAGTAGGCTCTCTATAACTCACATCTGCTTTCATCTGAGGAATTTTCTTCTAGTAGTTTTTTGATAATATTTTTTCCTTTTCCTTTTTGATTTTTCAGAATACTTAGAGGTTGTAATGCTTCCATACCTTGCATTTTTCCTCTTCTATTTCCTTATAGAATTGCTTTTTTTAAGAAAAAAAATTCACTGATTATTTTAATTTGTACAGTTTTAACTTGTAAGAGTTCTTCTGCCCCCTCTCTATGGTGGTATACATTAGTTCTCCAGAGGCAATTGCTCTGTAACCTCTTTTCAGATATCAGCTGGAGATTGTTTTTAAGAGTTCTATTTCCTGAGTTGTATTTCCTCTAGGGTGGGTTGAGGGAATGGGGAGAGGACCCGGGAGCCATCAATTGTGAACAGTGTGAGGTAGGTGCTGTCATGGAGTTAGAAGCAGAGCACAAGCGCACATGCAAAGGCCACTAAGTTTAGCTGAAGCCCAGAGAAGAATCCTCCAGAGACCTCACACTGAGTTGGAAGGGTGAGAGAGAATTGGTTGGCAAAGTAGGGGGCAGACGTTCTGAGTAGACAGTAACGTATAGACAATGATGAGTGAGCCAGGCTAGCCCACTGTGGACAGACAGCAGACAGTGGGCTTAGCTAGGCCTGAGTATGTATAGATGCTTAGGAGGTGTGAGGGCCAGAATGCAGAAAGAGCTGTTCAACCTGAGGCATCACGCATGATAGTGGGTCTGGCCTTGCTGAACTGGTGACTTGACATTGTCTAGGGAGTTAAGGAGGGAATGCCTTCTCCATACCATCACCTAAGCGTAATATTTTCTTCCACTGACCACTCATTTTAGCCTTTCTCCTGACCCACTCTCCCCGACAACTATGGAATGACTCATTTCCCTGTGGCATGTGAGAACCAGGCTTGGGCTTTCATGGAACCCCTCTGCCCTTCCCCTCTCCCTTCCTCCTCAGGGAGTAGGTGCTGTGGGTTGGCCCCAGGGAAGGCTCCTTCTGTGAGGTTTCCTAATCGAACACCACCAGAATGGTGAGGACAAGTATGTCTAAGGCTGATCTCAGGGAAGGTTTATTTGATGGAGAATAAATCAGTCCAGCTGTAGTGCAGTGGGGATTGGGACATTTGGTGGCATTTAATTGTATTATGTATTTAAAAGTGCTGGAGATTCAACCTAGAGCATTGTATGTGCTAGGGAAGCCCCCAACCACTGAGCTACACTTCCAGCTCTTTTTTGGTGGTGTTTTAAATGTATCAAGAGCCCTGACATCCTGAACTGAATCTTTAAAAACAAAACAGACACTTTCCATTTCTTATGTAGGTACCTAGACCTTCGTGTTAGTCCTCTGAGACATGCCCACCCCAGGGCGTTTTCAATCTGAGCAGGTGTGTGCCTGCTTTCCCTTGATTTTATTTCCTGCAGAGCTTGCTTGCTCCTTGGCTGCCCTTACAGAGCACGCACAGTGAGCCTCCTGGGTCTGACGACATTGTTAGTGTGACTGGAGTGCTATTCTGGGCAGATGACGCAAAGGTCCAGAGATAGTCTCTGTTCTCAAAAGGCGGCTGTGTAATAGGACTAAAGCTTCAGAGAGTATCCCTGGCTCCAGATTTCCATAGAGCTGGGCTAGGGAGAGTTCTATCTGAATGAGAGAAACTGATCTCAAAGTCCAGCAGCACGGATTCTGATGCATCTCCTTGAGCAGGCTTCTCCTGCTCACCTTTGGGCTCTGAACGCTTAGTACCTCTGCCTGTGGCTCTGCCTAACTCCTCCTTCTCTCTTCTTCCATGGTTTTCACTTAGTGTAGATGTTGCATCCCCAGGACATCTCCCCATATTTGTAGTTGCTGCTACCACACAGAGCTCTCCTAGTGCATTGCTTATTCCATCCAGGTGTTGATTGTCTGCCTACTTGTCCAGTCGCTACCCAAGGGCCAGGATTTACACCATGCCAGGCATGCAGGAAGCCCTCAGGAAGTTATCTGTGGACTGAGGTCAGTTCTGTGGCCAGCCCATCACAAGCATCCTTGTTCTACTGAAATTAAGGAAAATTGGGAAGGTGCTGCAGTCAGCTATGATGGGTCAGGCTCTCAACACTCTGCACAGGTTCTCATCCAGGGCCCCTGTAGAAGTACCATGATTCTTGTTTTACAGATGGTAGGCAATGGCTCCAAGATTCAAGGCAGCTTGGCAGGCACACATTTTACAGAGGACACTGCAGTGTGCACCCTGTCCTTGAATGACTGGAGGGTCCTGACAGAATTCCTCTTGTCAACAACCCCTCATTTGAGACTGCACTGGAGAAAGAGTGACGGACATATAGGAGTCTCACCTTGGGCTTCTGGAAATTTCCATCCTTTTTCCTTAGTGACTGTGCTTCCTCTGAACTTTCGGCTGACTTAGAGCATGTGATATTCCTAGAACTTGACCCCATTTATCTTTAAAGTTGTGGAGGGAAACTTGAACTTGACTTTGGTTTTCAGGAATATCTAGGGTCAGGTAGTCAGGGCAATGGATGTTATCTCTGGGGTGATCCGATTGGGTCATGATTTCCTTATTAAGTTTCATCTGGTGATCATGTTAGAGCAATAGAATTTTTAAAATATTTGCATATCTCATTTCTTTGTCTAATTAGCATTGTGAGAATAATGTCCCAGTTTTCATGCTTGAATAAATAGCTGTCATGGTGTAAGGCACTCAGGGGCTGGCTCGCTGCAGCGCTCCCCCTTCCTCATGTTTCCCATCTCAGCCAAGCTTTGCTGCAATCCACCCTCCTGACTTTTCTTTAAAAAGAACTGATCTTGTCAGCCAAATGAGACTCCTGCCCCCAACATAACTTCTCAATTTAGAGGACATTTTGGTCAGAGCTGCAGGCATGATTCTGAACATTAAATCACTGGAGGTACTTAGTACAAAAAGTATACTATTTGCTTGAACTCCATTTTAAAAGTAAATACAATAAAAAAGGGAAGGAATTCAGTTGAAGTGTGGCTTTTCTCAAACATGACCCCCTTTTTACATCTGACCTTCTGGAGCCTCTTGTTTATTCATCACAGCTGGACCAAAGGCATCCCAGGCGTGTAAGTGGCCAGGTGTCTCTGTAAATGAAACATCAGCACATCACCTGGGGATTTGATGGGATCACATGGGCTCTTACATTTGGTGAGGTGTTGGTTACTTTCTGATGTCACTTGGGTCTGAACCCAGAGCTGTATGGGACCACAACCTGTCCCTGCATTTTTAACTAGGAGTGTGAATTCTGGTGAGGCTCAGAAATGGAGGTTTAGAAGGAGAGGGGATCCAAACACATCAGAATCAAGAGGTAAAAGGAAAATAGAGGAGAGATGAATGCTACCATGGAGAGGGAAGGTGATTGAAGGGAAGGTCACAGGGAGACAGAAGATGTGAGATTAAACACAGGTGAAGGTTGAGCCTGAAACCGAAGCAATATTTCTTTTATAGAGGCTGTACAGCGAGAAGTCTGAAGAGTGGAGGAGCTGGGAGAAATTTTCAACCAGGGTTAAGAATGTTGAGAATGTGGTAGCAGATGACTTCTGTGCTGGAACACAGAAGCACAGTCGAAGTTTGAGGAAGGGCAGCTGTAGCAGGTGTAGAAGTCTCGAAGGAGGAGGCTTGATCTAGCTTCAGTGAACTTTCCATTGCGGTAACAAAATACCTGAGAAAATCAACTGAGAAAGGATTTATTTTGTCTTATAGTTTCAGTTTCTGGTCCATGGCCAATTGGCTCCACTGATGCTGGGCCTGTGATGAGGCAGGACATCATGGTGGGGAGTGCATGATGGGGGCGGTGCTTCTCACCTTAGGACAGCCAGGAAGCAAAGAGAGGAAAGGCAGGGTCTGGGGACCCATTATCCCCTCCAAGTGCATGCCCCCCAAAACCTAATTTCTGCTCACTGGGCCTCACCTCTTAAGGTCTACCTCTTCCTCACTGTGCAATACGGTGGCAAGTCTTTAACACATAGCCTTTGGGGGTGTGTACAATCCAAAGCATAGCAAGGCTCAGCTGTCACAATTTTTCAAGGTGATAGAGTAGGGAGGAGAGAAAGAAGATGAAAGAGGGTGTGAAGGCCATTGAAGATGCTTTTGTTTAACTTGTATTCATGGCAGCATCAGGCAGTGTGAAGATGAGGACACAGTTAAGGGAATGGGGTGGTTGGGTTGGCTCACATTAGGAAATTCACCAGTTATGATGCAGTAGAATAAGGATGGTAATGAGGTAACAGCTTCTGGGAGTGTGTGAATTAGAGAAGTCTAGGGAGGGAGTGGGAGGGATAGGAGGACAAGACACTGTGGTCTCCTTCCATCACTGAAGGGTACTCAGAGTACGATTAGGAAGTTCCAGTGAATGACACTGATGATTCACCTATAGATCTCCTGTGGAGCATATATAGGAGTATCTGTATGAGAAACTTTATGGTAAAAGTAGCTGTTGTAGCCCATCCACTGGACTTTATCCAAACTGCAGCTTCAAGGGTAATTCACTGAAGCTGGGTTTGCAACATCCAGGACTTCATTGTCATGTGGCAAGAGAGGTCATATCTTTCCTCTGTTCTACATCATTGTGTCCTGACATACAGTGATGAGATCTCTTTTGAGGAGCCGTTCACGGTATTTTCTGCAGTCTTTCTTACCTCACTGTGATAGTTTCTGGTCATTCGTGTAGTAAAAAGAGTTAAGATAACCGTGACTTGAGGATGAAGCCTTCAAACCGACTTGTCTGGGCTCCATGCAGGGCTAGACTGAATCCTAAGCTAGCTCCATCTGGGTCTCTGGGGCATAGCTCAGACTCTGTTACATTTGAAGAAGGGTGTGTCAATTTCAGAGGCCTCTGGGGCTGAGTCTGTACCATTTATCTTTTTACTGCCCACCTAACAGACATATGGCTAAGGTAGTGCTTATCAAGTCTTGTCCAAATTATCCCTCTCACCTTCACTCCTTAGTATGAGAAGCCCCCACTTAAATGTGGGGAGTCATACTTCAAGTCCTTGAAGGTGGAGTAGCTACATAAGTTATTTGAAATTGTCTTGTGTGGAAAATTTCTCCCTTCACCTCCATGTATTTATTTAATCATCACCTTATATCACTGTGTACTCATGGACATCTAATTCTCTCTTGGATTATAATCTAATAAAGATAATATAAGCTGGGTGTGGTGGCGCATGCCTGTAATCCCAGCACTAGGGAGGCTGAGGCAGGAGGATTGTTGTGAGTTCGAGACCAGCCTGAGCTACAAAGTGAGCTTAAGGCCAGCCTGAACTGCACAGTGAGACCCTGTCTCAAAAAGACAAAAAAAAAAAAAAAAGGTAATATATATCTTGTTGCATAAATTGTTTCAGCTTCAGCTATTAAGTACTCTTTCAGTTGGCTCATTTCCCTTTGACACAGCTGCATCTGCAGGTGTGCTCCTGTGTGTGCATGTGTGCACATGTGCCCACGCAGGTGGGCTGTGCCCACAGCTGCTGTAGACCCTTCTTACTTTCTGTAGTGAAGAAGACTCTTCACCTTTTCTCTAAGGTGCTCTAGGCTTATCTTGTCTCTCCCCTACCCCAATCGTAGAATCAACCATTTGGCCAAGGAACCTTGATTTCTCTCATTGAGAAATCAGAATTTGGGTGCCCATTGTTTTCTTTGCTACTGGAATGTTCCTACTTCTAGACGTTGCTCAGTTGGTGAGCAAGGAAATGGATGTGTGAATACTAACCTGAGACTGTACACATATATGTCCCTTGGTGGTATTTCATTAAGCTAACCGTGAATTCACAGGATGTCTAAACTCTGATTCATCATCACATAGATCATTCTAGATTTCTTATATTGCTTTTCTGTAATCTGCTTCAAGCCTGAGGACCCTGGCTCTAGCCATCTGCCCTCCATTTTATTGTTCAACTATAGTAGGCACATGTGCTGGCTACAGAACTGTGAAATCAAAAGAAGAGAAAAAAATAAAGAAAAAACCCCCTGTGGACTCATGGCCCACAAGAAATGACTCGATCGTCTCCAGTAGGTCGTTCAGGCACAGTTTCCTTTGCCTCAGGCTGGCAGTCAGTCAGTGGCTGGCTGGCTTTCTTTCTTTCTTTCTTTCTTTCTTTCTTTCTTTCTTTCTTTCTTTCTTTCTTTCTTTCTTTCTTTCTTTCCTTCCTTCCTTCCTTCCTCCTTCCTCCCTCCCTCCCTCCCTCTTTCTTTCTTTCTTTCTTTCTTTCTTTCTTTCTTTCTTTCTTTCTTTCTTTCTTTCTTTCTTTCTTTCTTTCTTTCTTTCTTTCTTTCTTTCTTTCTTTCTTTCTTTCTTGGTGGTACCAGGGATTGTTAGTTACATTAACACCTTTATCTCACAGTGAGGTTGCTTCAGGTGTTTGCAATACAGTTAGGTTCTAGGTTCTTTTGTCACTACAGAATCCATTCTGGGATCCCTCAACTTTAAAATAGTTTGAAAAATTGCATGCCTTGATTTTTCACTCACTGATCCGTAAAGTTCTTTGGATTTTGACACATGGAGTCTCATGCATTTGTACAGTCTAGCAGCATGCAAATTAGTTGCCCCAGCACCAGACAATACCCAGTGCTTTACCTGTGCCCTTCTCCTCCTTTCCACACCTTGGTGAGCAGTTGATACAGTCACCATCTCTATCTGTTTGCCTTTCCTAGAATGCCTATAAATACTAACTTTGCAGGCTTCCCTCTTTCACTTACAATATGCATTTAAGAGTCAGCCCTCTTTTTTATGCCTGAACAATATACTCTTTTTTTTCTCTTGCTATTATACTCTGATACACTATAATTTGTTTATTCATTTACCCATTGAGGAACATTTGGTAGCTTCCAGTATTTGGTGATTATGAATAAACATTTGTGTACAGATACTTCTGTGAACATAGTTTTAAGATCATTTTGGTGATTACATACAACTGGTGTCGATGTGTTATATGGCAAAATTCAGTGTAGTTTTGCTGAACTGTCTTTCAAAGTAACCACTTTGTATTTCCGGAAGCAATTAATAAGAGCATTCTTGTTGAGAGGGCTCTGACTTTTTGCCATTCTAATAGGTGTGCAGTAGTATCTCATTGTTTTAATTTACATATCATTGAAGACCAATAATACTGAACAGCTTCTCATGTTTCTTTGCATCTCTGTGTGTGTTTACACCATTTATCAGAAAGGCTTTTATGTCTTAGTTAAGCTGCTTTTGCAGCTTTGCCAAAACCCAGTTGGCTATATTTGTGTGGGCCTATGTCTGTGTGTCAGTGACCTAAGTATCTACCCGGTCTCTAATATACTGTGTCACTATAATAATCTTGAAATAAGATAGTGTGAGTCCTTTAGCTTTGTTGTTCTTCAGAGCTGTTTTGGCCAGCATAGATCTGTTGTCTTTCTTTATAACTTTTAGAATCAGTTATGATAGATACCCACACGATAACTTGATTGCTTTGGGATTGCACCAATTGACATCTTAACTGCTCACCTGTAATGCCAGCCACTCAGGAGGCTGAGATGGAGGATAGTGAATTTAAACCTAGCTGCAGAGCTACAGAGCAAGACCTTGTCTCAAAAGACACAAAACAAAAACCAGACAAACCAAACAATACCTTAACAGCACTGAATTTCCCAATGCAGGCTATTTATTTTCTTTGATATTCATTTTTAATATCCCTGTTGGATAATGTGTATCACCTATCTTGAAGCTCCCTTTGTCTTTGTTATTTACATTCTGCTAATAACTTGTCCAGTAAACTTTTATTTTTGGATATTCTATTTTTCCATTCTAAATTTTTCTTGTTTCTTGTTTTTATCTTCCATTTCTCTGCTGAGATGCCCTCGGTTTTTATTAATTAAGTCACATTTTTTCTGATCTCCTAGAATATGGTAATAGCTTGTACTTTAAAGTCATTCATTGATAATTCTAACATCTAGATCATCTGATAGTAAGCTTTTAGTGCTTTGTCTTTCTCTTTGAATAGGTCATATTTTTTTTGAGGTTATGTCCTGGAAATTGTGATTCTTATGTTTTAGAAACTGAGTGATGTTGTATTTTCCTAAAGAAAATGGATGCTTTATGTTAGCAGGCAATTAATCCACACTCAAGGACTGACCTTGAACTTTGTCTTGTCTTCTGTGGTTCCAAGTGTTGATTCAATTCTTTAAGGCTCCCTGCCCTGCTTTGGGTTTGTCCCATGCGTGATGGTTTAGTGATCAGGCAGGGACTTGCCCAGAGTTCATGCTCAGGATCCACGGACCCCCTCTTCTTTTTCTTGCCTGAGATTCCTCTTCATGCTCTAGTGACCGCAGTTATTTTGGCTTATTTTCCTGGTTCCTACAACCAGAAAGACCACAGTCTTTTCATAGTCTTACCTACCCATGGTATCCTAGGCCTCAATGCTGGCCTGCTTTCAGTAGAAAAACAACAAAAACAACAAAATCAGGAAATTTACTCATTCTAGTTGCTGATTCAAGTATTAAGTCCTCTGCTTGAGCCGGGCGTGGTGGCACACGCCTGTAATCCCAGCACTCGGGAGGCTGAGGCAGGAGGATTGTTGTGAGTTCGAGACCAGCCTGAGCTACAAAATGAGCTTAAGGACAGCCTGAACTGCATAGTGAGACCCTGTCTCAAAAAGACAAAAAAAAAAAAAAATAAATAAATAAGTCCTCTGCTTTTCAACTTGTATGCTTATTTCAGTTGTTCAGAATCATCAGTAGTTTGTTTATTTATTTATTATAATTTTCTCAGAGTTTATTGCTTTTATTGGTGGTTGTGAGGTAGTCTTGGAGAGCACTTGTGTTGTTTTGCCCAGAGTGGATTTCTGTCTGTTCTTTTCTTTTTTTTTTTTCCCCACCAAACATTATTTCTCAGAAACCTTCCAAAATGAGACAATACCCTCATTATAATTACAGTCCATTATTAAGATCTACTCCTGGTAGGACTTTATGTTGTCTTCAAAGTTTTGCTTTTACAAAAGAGCTTTCTCAAACACCTACGTACCCTGTACAATGAATGCTTCTAGGCCTTGGTAAATGTCCTGAGTCCCCAACCGCAATAGAGGTTTTTCTTCGAATTCTGAAAAATAAAATATTCATTTCTTTGAGAGCCATATGGCTTCTTCCTCTGTGTGGTTGACTGGAGGCCTGGGCTGTGTTTCTGGGTGCACCCAGTGCCAAGAAGAATGCAGGAGAGGCTGGGTGCTGAGCGTGCAGAGCTAGTTTGTGCTCAGCTGAGGGGGCAAAAGGGCAATGACAGCCATAGCAGTTCCCACAAAGCTGAGTGCTTTTATTTCATTGTCTGTTTCCAAGTTGGTTATTCAATCAGCAAAGCATGAAAGGCATCTTTGGATCAAAAGATCTCTTTCTTTGTCTTTGCCACTTCTGGTTTCTCCCATGCAAAGGCCACGGTTACCTTTTCAGGAGTACCACTTGGCGTATATCACCTCCTCTGTTTACACACCGTCAGCATCTGTCTGTTGTCTCCATGATGAACCACATCTTGAGAATCACTCCCCAGGGCCAGTGGGATTGCGTCCATCTGATGGTACTGGGCCAGGGAGGAGTCATTTCAGCCAGTCAGTTCTCCTTAGCTGGAGATACACTTAGACGTCTGCTTATTTGTTTCATATCTACCCCTTTTGGTATACTTCTTCATTCAGAAGACAGTATTCACCTTTGATGTTTGTTTCTGGTGAAATCTAACAATACTTTCTGATTATTTTCTTTCGCTAATCTGTGCTTACTATTTGTGCTGCATCTATAAGACTCTTACCATAAGTAGATTACATATAATCTTGATACTTTTCTAGAATTCAGTGCTATTCTTTCACAATATCAAATAGATATGGTTGGAACACTGAGATGGAGCAGAAAGGAAGTGCTCAAGATCTGCAAAAACCTGACAAAGGGAGGAATGTTTAGCAGGTTAGAGAGGAAAAGTCTGTGCTGTGAAATGGAAAGACATGGAAGACATCTCCTTATTGTTAACTTCATAACACAGAAATGACAGAACTTGAAGGAGGAAACAAAACTAAAAAAATTCCAGTAGTGCTTAAGGATTATAATTCTATAGGTGGTGTTGACAGAATTGACCAATATCTAACAAGCTATCCTGTGATCAAAAAATGAGGGAAAATATCATTGTAAAATATTTTTGCACTTTCTGGATCAAACAGTATGTATGGGGCTTGTTTGTTATTTATTCAAAGTGAGGGGATTTACCAAGTCATTTACAATTTAGAATAGGCCTATTAGACCAAATAATTGAAAAATACAGGATAGCAAAAAGCCAACCAGAACATTCAGCACTGCTATCCTCATTATTATGTTTAGTGAGTAGCTATTTTATTGAAATTATACCATCCACAGAAAAAAAGGAAAGGCCAACACAACAGTGTAAAGTGTATTGTTGAAAGAAAGACAATAATGCAATAAGAATCCTGATAGAGAGCAAATACTGCTGTCCAGATTGTAATGTTACCTTGTATATTGAATATTTTAAAATATACCATGTATAGAAAATTTATTGAACAAATTTGATAGCACTTTTATATTTCCTATTATCTTATAAAAATTAATAAAAATGTGATTTTTGGCCATCTATATTTAAAGAATTGGTCTGGGAAGTGATTAAGTTCCCAATGTATTATAATCAAGACCCTCGATACTCTAACTCCAAATATCCCCTGGTATTTGGTCATCTTCTAGCTGTGTGACCCTAGGCAAGACAGCATACTCCCTGACTCATCACACATGCCCACACTCATCTTCCCACTCACAAAGACGTAATAATGCTTCCTTCCCAGAAGTATGGCTAGATTTAGATGAAGTAATATTTCTGAAGCACTTGGCACTGTATTTGACCATGGAACAAATTCACTGGGTGCCACCCATAGGTGTATTAACCAAACTGCCTGCTTGACTCAGGTTCTGTACCATGTACTGCAGATTCGCCAGTGGTTAGTTTGTACCCACAGAGACACACAGACACTCATCACTTTGATGTTGATAACCAGAGAACCAAGTGATGCAATGGCCACATTAATGTTAGCTTGAAGCTTGAGGAGATGCAGACTTTCTCCTGAGATCTTGGAATGTTCTCGTGTTATTTCCTCTCTATTTTTTCCCATTACAGGGAAATTGAGATGTTTGGTGTACAGTTTTCTGTGGTGAGGAAGCTGCCATGGGGTTGCACAGAACCCAGAGACCTCAAGGATGGCTGTTTGGTCGGCACCCTGAGTTAGGGGAGCAGATGCAGACTGGATGTGACTTTGTGTGTGCAAAATACTTCATTACCACATTAGACAGAAGAAGTGAAAGAGACAAAGCCACTAATTTCAACAAATGCTCATGCAGCACCTACTCTAGATCTAGTTATGTAGTAGACGTCTGGTGGAAGGTGAACATCCATCCTCCAAGAGTTTTCACGATGGAAGAAGAGGGTCAACACATAGATGTAATGCCTGAATATGCTGTGCAGAAATAGCCAGAAGAGAAACAGATGAAAGCCAGGATTGGGCATAGAAGCCTCCCAGGGGCAATGATCTTTAGGAAGTTTATAGGATGAATAGGAGTTTGAAAGGTGAATGAAATGAGACAGTACCTAGTCTCTTGGATCTGGAGGTGATGTGGTGTGTTGACAGGAGTGAGAGAGGTGGGGTGGTGGAGAGGGAACCCAGGCTAGTTAGGTGGCCTTAGAATCTTGGGTCACCTTGTGGCTACAGGGAGTCCCACAAGGGTTCTCAGAAGGCTTCACTGAGATAGGCTCAGGGTTTTCAACTGGAAGAAAGCAGACCCTGTAGGAGGCTTTGTGCTTCCTGTGAGGAAAGGTGACACTCTCAAGGAAGTAGCAGTGGGTGGAGAAAAGGCCTGGAGGAACTGTGCTGGAGACATTGATGGACCCTAGAGAGGAGTTGGTGGGTGAACTGAGGAGGATGGGGAGGGGAGATGTTACATGCTTGGCTTTTTTATGTGGTCATAACCTCAGTGTGGAAATGCTCATTGCCTTGCCAGAGGGGCACAACAGGTTCACCTCCAAGGGCTGTAACAAGAAGGAGCTGAGCACAGTAGCCAGAACCAAGCCAGGCACAACTGGATGAAGTCCAACTAGTAGACCTGCACCTGAATTTTAGTAGGTGCTAAGGTTATAACTGCACCAAAACTCTACAACAAACGTCAGGGGACAGTGTTATACAAAATGACAACGAAAAGGAGCAAAATGAAATCTCAGGTCCCAAGCCCACCCAGAACGAGTGCAGAGGACACTAGCACAGCAGAAATATCTGTATTAATAGTATCTGAAGTAAAGAAACAACAGCAGAAAGGTATAGAGGAACTCAGATCAGAATTAATCTTTGAAATAAAAAAAAAGAAATCTCTGAGTTAATAGCATCTGAAGTAAAGAATCAAATTCAGAAACACATAGAGGAAATCAAATCAGAAATAATCTCTGAAGTAAAATAATTAATAACTGCTTCTCAAGACATGGCTAAAAAATAGAGGAGTTTAGAAAAGCGACCGATTCCTTGAATGAGCAACATAGGAAAGAAATAGATCACATGAAGCAGAGTCAAAGAGATATAGAGGAACTTATAATTTCAATCACAAGCTTTCAAAACTGAGTGAAAGTGGAGATAGAATTTCAGATCCTGAAGAGACTATTGCAGCTAGTGAAAAGATAGGAAAAGATCTCTTAAGAACAACTAGGGTGAGGAAAAAATAATTCACCACCTGCAAGCACATTGTTCAAAGATGAACAATGTGAGATTAATAGGCATCAATGAGAAAGAAGGAGTCAATACAAATGATATAAAAAGAATATGGGCAGAAGTAGTAGTAAGAAAACTTCCCAAATAATGAGGAAACAATATGACATTCAGGTAACCGAAGCATACGGAATGCCAAATAACTTCAACCCAACTAAAAACACACTGACACATATAATAGTCAAGACCCCAGAAATCCAGCACAAGAACAATATACTAAAGCTGCTAGAGAAAAGAAATAGATCACATTTAAAGGAAAACCCATAAGAATAATGGCCAACTTCTCTTCACAAACCATGAAGGCAAGAAGAGCATGGAGCAGAGTACTCCAAGTCCTCTATGAAAACAAATTCCAGCCCAGACTACTGTACCCTGCAAAACTCTCTTTCAAGTTTGATGAAGAAATGAAATACTTTCATGAAAGAACAACTAAAGAATTTCATAATGAGAAAGCCAACCATACATAGACTACTAAATGGTGTTCTACAGAGGAAAAAAATTAACAGAACTCCATGAATGAGAACAGAAGGAACCCACTATATAGGGCAAACAAACACAGGAGAAAAAAAGAGTCAACAACAGCAGGTAAATAACATGTTGCTCATAAATCAATACATCACAATTATAATCATCAATGTAAATGAACTTAATTCACCAATTAAAGAAATAGACTGGCATAGTGGATTAGGAAACAATATCCAACAATATGCTATATACAATAAAAACACGTAACTCATAAAGAAATTCATAGGCTGAAAGTCAAAGGATGGAAAACAATACTACATGCCCCGCACCTCAGAAAAAAGCAGGGGTAGCAATCCTCTTCTCAGACAGTCTCACCTTCAAGAATGATCAAACGAAATAAAGAAGGCCACTATATACTGGTTAGGGAAAAAATTCAAGAGGAAGAAGTAACACTCATAAATGTACACACACCAAACATGGGAGCAACCAATTATATAAGACAAATCATAACAGACATGAAAAATCTAATATCCAATGCCAGAATCTTAAGAAGAGACCTTAACACCCACTTATCCCAAAAAGGTAGGTTACCAGGCAAAAAATTAGCAAGGAAGTAGCAGAACTGAACCAGAGCTTGGAACAAGTGGACTTAGTGGACATATACAGAGTATACCACTCAATGATAGCTGAATATACAATTTTTTCAGCTGCACATGGGTCATTTTCTAAAATAGATCACATACTGGTCCACAGGTCATGCTTAACTATATGCAAGAAAACAGAAATTATTCCATGCATATTATCTTACCACAGTGCAATGAAACTGGAAATAAACAAGACAAGAAAACAGAAAAATCCCACAAATACATGGGAATTAGCATGCTACTTAGCAATCAATGGGTCACAGAAGAAATTAAAGAAGAAATTCAACAATATCTGCAATTCAATGAAAATTCAAGCACAACTTACTGGAATTTATGGGATGCAATGAAAGCAATTCTCAGAGGGAAATTTATAGCTGTGAACTCACACATTAGGAAAACAGAATGAGAAGAAATAAACACCCTAATGTTGCACCTCTAACATCTAGAAAAGGAAGAGCAAACTAAACCCAGAGCCAAAAGACAGGAAGAAATCATAAAGATTAAGCAGAAATTAATTCAACTGAGATAAAGAAAACAGTTCAAAGAGTTAACAAATCAAAACCCTGGTACCTTGAAAGATTAAATTAAACTGATAAGCCTCTAGCTAACCTCATGAAAAAGAGGAAAGAAAAAATTCAAATACAAGCAATAAGGAATGAAAAGGGTATAATCACTATAGACCCAGTGGAAATTCAGAAGATTGTCAATAGCAACTTTGAGAACCTTTACTCTCGCACACCAGAAGACACAGAGGAAATGTACAGATTCCTAGAAAGGTACAAATTACCACAACTGAATCAAGAAGATGTAAGAACTCTCAATCACCCAATAATAAGCAATGAAACACAAAATGTAATAAAAAACCTACCATCAAAGAAATGTCCAGGTACTGATGGATTCACAGCTGAATTCAACAAGAAATTTGCAGAACATATATCCCAATACTCCTCAAACTCTTCAATGAAATTGAAAAAGAAGCAGTCCTCCCAAAATCATTCCTGGAGGCAAGTATTATATTGATACCCAAACCAGGGAAAGATCCAACTAAAGAAGAGAACTACTGGGCAATCTCCCTCATGAACATAGATGCAAAAATCCTCAATTAAATCCTAACAAATAGAATACAGCAAATTATCAAGAAGATTATACACCATGACCAGGTAGAATTCATCCCAGGGATGCAAGGATGGTTCAGTGTTCCAAAATCTATAAATGCAATACACTATATCAGTAAAGCCAAATCTAAAAACCACATGATCATTTCAGTTGATGCAGAAAATGCTTTTGACAAAGTCCAACACTCATTCATGTCCAAAGTCATATAGAAAATTGGAACAGATGGCCTCTGCTTCAATCTGGTAAAAGCCATCTATGAAAACTCAATGGCTAATATAATTTTAAATGGGGAAAAACTGAAATCGTTTACTCTTAGATCTGATATAAGACAAGGTTGTCCTCTGTCACCCCTCCTGTTCAATATAGTTCTGGAATCATTAGCTACAGCCATTAGATAAGAGAAAGAAATAAAAGGAATAAGAATAGGTAAAAAGAAGAAGTGAAATTATCATTATTTGCAGATGACATGATACTTTACTTCGAAGACCCAAAACACTCCACCAAGAAGCTACTAGAATTGATACACAAATTCAGTAGCATGGCAGGATACAAAGTCAGTACCAAAAAGTCAATAGCATTCCTCTACACAGAGAGGAAATGTACACAAATACATTGAGAGGCAAATTAGAGAAATGATACCTTTTAAAATAGCACCATGGAAAATGAAATATTTAGGAATTAATTTACTAAAGAAGTAAAAGATCTATTCAATGAAAATCATAGTAATCTGCAAAAAGGGATTGTAGACGATTTCAGAAAATGGAAACATATTTCCTGCTTCTGTATAGGAAGAACCAACATCGTAAAGATGGCCACACTCCCAAAATTGTTATACAGATTTAATGCAGTCACTATCAAAATACTAATATACCTCTCAGACCTAGAGAAATATTTCCTAAAATTTATTTGAAACCAAAAAAGACCTAGAATAGCAAAGGCAATCCTGGGCAACGAAGACAAGACAGGAGGCATTATAATTCCTGACTTGGAATTATACTACAGAGCTCCTGTGATAAAATCAGCATGGTACTGACAACAAAATAGACCCAAGGATCAATGGAATAGATTAGGAGATGCAGAAGCCTCTAGGAACACACTCTGCTACCTCGACAAAGGGGCTAACCATGTTTACTGGAAGAAAGATAGCCTCTTTAACAAATGGTGCTGGAAAAACTGGCTCTCTACATGCCAAAAACTAAAACTTGACCCAGGTCCATCACCATGCACTAAGCTTAAGTCAAAATGGATTATAGAACTAATCCAAAAACATTAAATCTCTTGAAAGAGAAAGTAAGAGGAACTCTTGAAAATACAGAGGTAAGCAAAGAGTTCATGGACAAAAATCAAATCACACAGGTAATAGTTGAAAGAATTAACAACTAGAATCTCGTCTTATAGAGAAGTTTTTGGACATCAAAAGAAATTAGCAACAAAGTGAAAAGACAACCCACAAATATGGAAAAAGTCTTAACTTATAAGCACTCAGACAAAGGTCTACTCCCTAGAATTTATAAAGAACTAAAAAATATTTCGGCCCCAAAATTGAAACACCCAATCCAGAAATGGGCATCTGAGATGAACACACACTTCTTAGAAGACAAAATGAAAGAAGCAAATAAATATATGAAAAAATGCTCCACACCACTAGCCATCCATGAAATGCAAATTAAAACAGCACTGAGATGCCATCTCATCCCAGAAAGAATGGCTATCATAGACAACCAATGTTGGAGAGGCTGTTGGGAAAAATGAACCCTTCTCCACTGCTGTTGGGAGTGTAGACTGATGCAACCAATATGAAAATCAGTGTGGAGAGTCCTTAAAAATCTAGGCCTGGAAATCCTATTCAAGACATTCCCCTATGGGGAATTTTCCAAAAGGAACTGAAAACGTCATATCATGGTGATATATGTGTACATATGTTTATAGAAGAATAATTTGTGATAGCCAAATCTTGGAATCAACTAAGATGGCTGTCACCTGAGGAATGGATGAAAAAGATGTGGTGTTTTTGTACAATGGAGTATTACTCAGCTATAAAGAATGATAAACTTGAAGCATTTATATTTATGTGGATGCCACTTGAAGATATACTCATAAGTGAAATAAACCAGACCCATGTGTGTAAATATCATATAGTCTCTTTAGTATAAGAACTTAAAAGAAGAAATAAAAATTGAAAGGTGTAACACAATTAAAAGGAAAGCAAGAACTTGAGGATTAGACAACAAAGCAAGGGCAAGGAGAAAAGCCAGGAATCATGACAGGGGCAAAGCCATACATTTTTACACACAAGAAGGGTGAGACAGTGATCCTGAGAAACATCAGCAGATTTTTGAAACTAGCAGTTAATTGGTAGGATTCTTACCCTGACTAACTATATATGCAGATACCTGTGAATTAAGCAACTGCACTGAAGATAGCAATGTGTAATAGTAGGGTCATGCTTGAATTCCTGTCATTCTGCTCTTCCAAATACGTAGTGCTTTTCATGACATAGCAATTATTGCTGTACTGTCTGTCAAGTAAATGTTTGTTTTACAAAAAGTAATACATAAAAACAAGAGACAAGAAAAAAAGTCACAGGACTATCCTGCTACTATATATACTGTATATGGTTAGATTTCTAAATCTCTGTGTTAAAATATATAATCTTTATTCATATTTTAAACTTTTTTATTTTTTAATTAATTTTAATTAATATAGAATATAAATTTTTAATTTATATTCTATAGGGACTTAAAGTTTAACATATCAATACTCGATGGAAAATACCTGTTGCATGTTATGACTAAGATGTTTGATATTCAGACAGATAGGTTAAATCCAACTGCATATGTTGTAGGGTAATAATAAGCTTTTCTTCTGGAGGGTTAACAACCTAAGTTTGCAGATCAAAATAGAGAAAAAGAAGGGCTGAAAGGTCAGCCAACATTTTGGCCCTAAGCTTTCAAAGTTAGTAAAGACTCAGGACATAGAAAAACCTATACTGTAACATCATGTACCTCAGCTGTGTGCCAAATTTTCTGATCAAGGAGATTATAGGGCCACAGAAGAATGTGACCGATAATGTAGAGTGTGCCTAAGGAGAGAAAACATTCTCTCAGGCTTTCACAGAGAGCAAATTGGTCAAGCAATGGCCATGACTCATGCACATGGCTGACACTGATAAAGGATCTACAACATGCAGTATGGGGTTTCAGGATAAATCCTGAGGGGACTTCACTGACCTTATCAGATACAAAGTTACATTTTGTGTTATATAGGTCTTGCTTTATCTTGGTCTTAACCATCTAGCAGAGAAATATAAAAATGAGGTATAAAAAGTAAAGCCATATTAATATGCTGAGATGTAAAAGGCTCAAGTCAACAAGTTCTGACATTGCCAGTCCTACAGACAACCCAATACTATTATGGACTACTGGACTATATTGGAATATTTTCCTGAATTCATGCATCTGCAATATTTAAATGACAATAGAATATCCTTCTCTGATAAACTAAACAAAAAAATGTATACAAATGAATGACCATTTTGTATCTGTTATTCAAATTAGGTAGGATAGAGATATAGCTACATTCTCTTAATTCAATGAATAACAAGATTTATTCTAATAGTGTTTGTGGACAGGATATCATGTCTGCATCTTGTATAATGAATAACCACTAAGACAGCAATATGCAATGTATTTTTTATTGAGGATAATAATAAATACAAATGAGGCCATCTTCCCAGCCCTAGAGTTATTATTTTTTAACTGTCCTACTAATCAGTTCAAAACTGTCTCATTACTATTTATTTCTCAATAAAATTATAAAAAAGTAAAAGGCGAAAGATTTATGCGATCTGAAGAGAAACCAGAGTATAAAAATTATACAAAAGTAATGAACAACACGATATAGGTTATATCCTTGAACTTTGAGATTGAAGTTAAATTTTTTAAAACGTTAATGGAAAAATAAATTAGTAATTTGGGTTAAAAAAAAAAAAGGAAAAGCTCATTGCTTATTCTAGCTTTTTATGTCATATCCTAAGAATACTTCTCATCTTGCTGTACAGTCTTCTTAGGTGTACTTTATAATGACAGCAAAGTATAGAGTTATTATTGTTATTATTATTTTGTCAGAACTAGGGATTGAACTCAGGCCCTTGCACTTGCCAGGGAAGTGAAGCGCTTATTCCACTGAGCCACCTCCTCGGCCCTAGAGTTAGTATTGATTTAGCTATTTTCCTACTATTAATTGATATCTCCATTATTGCACTTTTTGCCTTTTGATATAGGGTGATAGAATGTGTATTTGGCTCTTTCCTTCTTTTAGATTCTTTTAATTTTTTCAATGTATTTGGTGCAGGGTTTCACTATGCAGCTCAAACTCATCATGATCCTCCTGTTTTCGGCCTCTCCAGCACTGGAATTACAGACTTTCACCACCGTGCTGGAGCTGGTGGCCCACTCAGCATGCCCGGATGTAGTGCTGGCACAGCATGTGGTTCCAGAGATCAAACACCAGTCCCTGCCCTTTCCTAAGCAGGCGCTTAGTCTGCTGAGCTATCTTGCCAGCCCTAGATTATTTTCTTAGGCACAATCTGAGGGTGTTGAAGCTTCATGACTCCTTAATACATTTGGCCAAATTGCTTTCCAAAGAGCCAGGCCAAGCTGCGATGCCACCACCAGTATGAACGGGCTCCTTCTACCCACCTGTGTTTATTGCCAGTAGACTGATTTTTCTACATTAGATTCTTGTCAGTATCAATAATGACTAACAGATATCAAGTGTTTAATCTGTGCTGGGCACTTCACATGCATTGTCTCTCATTCAGCCCTTTTGGAACGCCTTTGAGTGTAACCCACAAGATAGAAGGGGAAAGCAAGGCACAGAGGAGTCATTCGTCCAGTTCATGTGACTAGGAGGTGATACACTGGGGCTGGAATTAAGGTTAGCTCATGGGGGAACTCCTATCACAGTGGCCACCAACTCATACTGTCTTCCAGTTTAACTGTCTAGGTTGAATTTTGTTTTTGTGACATGAGGCTATTTCCTCACACGTTTAATACTTGTTCTACGTCCTTGTTTTGTGACTTTTCCTTTATAACTTTCATAATTTTTTGATCTGCTAAACGCTTTACACCCTAGCCCCAGATGAGTGCAGAGTGTCAACCCATTTTGGTGTTCATAGAACCCACTTCAGGGGGTGGTTACTCGTTGGATCAAGGTGGCAGTTAGCACTGGTGTCATTCTCATGAAGGCAGAGTGTCACATGCGGTGGTGAGGAGTGGCCGAATCACTGGTGTTATTTTCAGTCACTTGGGGCCTAAAGAGTGAAAAGCAGCCTGCTCTCCTACGTTGGCTACATGATCGCTCCCCAGATTTCCTTGCTTGTTCCGTGTTAATTTCCATTGACTAAGCAGCTTATCTTTCATGTGAGACTGTGCAAAAATTCAGATATGAATTACTAGGTTTTTGGAAAATCCAAAGAGAGCCTATCTTCCTAATCTTAAGTGTGGCTTTTTTTCTTAAGCCGCTTTAATTTTTTAAACATTTAATTGCACAGATTCAAGGAAAGGGAATATCCTGAAATATAAACTCACAAGAATGAGAAATGTGTTACTGTTTTTCTTACTTCTGCCTGTCTTGCTGTCACATTTCTCTTCTGGAGGAAATGGCAGAGGGGAGGAAGGGATTTGGTCCATTGAGGCTCACAGTTAGCCTCCATGGAGCTGGCCCTATCCTTGTCACCAGCGCAGTGAGTACTTCTCTCCCTGCTGAGTCTCCTCCAGGCATGAGAATGGGCCTAACTCCAGTGACCGCAATCCCTACAGTTGAATGTAGGAGCTTGAAAGGCAACTTAGAGGACAGAAAACGCAAGCCTTTTCACTTTGACCTGTAACATCAATGTCATCATTATCAAATCACCTGCAATTCTAAAATAATATCTGTAAATATAATATCATGTATGCACCTTGTACAATACCAAAATGTTATGAAAAAAACAAAACAAAAAAAAAACAAAAAAAATAAATTACCTGCAATTAACAGCAGCAGCTTCTTCAAGGCTAAGCATGTCACTGTCGCTGAGTTCTTCCCATACAGCATCATGTCAGTACTTCTCAAATTTGATCCATGGAATACTGACTAAAACACCCACATTTTTGATTCAGTAGGTTTGGTTGGGGCCTCAGGATTTGCATTTCTCATGTTTCCCCAGGAGGCTGATGCTGTTAGTCCTCATGTTTGTGGCCTAAATTAACCTGCCTAAATCAGCCTTATGAAGAAGGGAACTTGATCCTCTTTTTCCCATGAGGAAACAGAGGCAGCAGATATCAGGAGACCTGACCACTAAGCTAATGTCTCCTGACCATGAACATCTCTTGGCTCTGTGTAGAGCTTATCAAAGGAAGTAGCAAGAGCTTCAGGCAGCCCTGGGAAGACACCTGTGAAGAGGGGGTAGTGAGTGTGGAGAGAGTTAGGCACAGAAGGTCAGTGAGGTAGGGTGCTGTGTGGAAAACACCAGCCCTAGAAAGCACCACGGGGCACCATGTGGCCCACATCAGCATGAGCACCTAGGAGAGTTGGGAAGTGGTTACAGAAATCCATTGTGTGGCTTGCTTTCTCTGCCCACCCCCATTCTTGCTGCCAACGTGGGATAGCCCTGTTGCATGGAAATCTGTGGACACTGTGGCTCAGTTTGCAGGAGGTTCTGTCTGTTGTGGCCCCATTTGGCGATTTTCTATCTATAGTGTGGCTTGGGGTGAAGTTCTGTTGGTCTGAAATTCCATGGTGGTCTGCGTAATTCTGTTCCCCATCATGGCTTTGTTTATGTGAGAGTCTATCCATGCCAGCACTGTCTGGGGGATCTTCCTGTAGTGGCTCTGCTGGCGTGAGGATATTCCCATGCCATGGCTTGTGTGGTGGCACTCTGTGTGTGCTGTGGCTCTGTGAATGATAGCCCAGCCATGCGATGGCCCTCCTTGGGTGGTATGATTACCTCATACCTCTTCTACCCTCCTTCATGATCCTCTTCCATATTTCCTATAAAAGGAGAAAGAAACCACTTAAAAAGTACAAAAGAAAGCAAATAACAATTTCACCTTGAGTTTATTTTGTAATGTTACGCTGTGTGGGCCCTGGGTGGTAGTGGGGCAGGGAGTAAAGAGAAAGTTCCCTGTAAGCATGGGGAAGGGAGCAAAACCTTGCAAGTTCTACCGGCCACTTTGCAGGTTTGTCACCAGTGCCACAATCCAGAGTGGAAGCTTTGAACATCCCGGGAAGGCTTCAGGCACGGAAACTTGTCATGCGAGGCTGCTGAATTTCTCCCCCTTGACCAAGTCCCACGGATGTGTTTTGTTTGGCTTGCACAGCACTTGAAAAATATTCAAATTAGCTGGCACCATGGGCAGTTTTCATACTAAATCTAGTTTCCAGCTTTTCTTGAGAGATCAGGAAAACTAGTGTCCGGGTTGGCATTTACTGCTGGAGTGTCCCTTTTCACCTATCCCCAGCAGCTGTGTGTGTGTGTGTGTGTGTGTGTGTGTGTGTGTGTGTGTGTAAGAGAGGGAGGATAAGAGGAAAAGAGAGAACATCTATCTTAAAAACAAAGTGCAGCACATGTGTGAAGACTGGACTCTCAGCCACACAGGGGCCTGTAGTCAGGTGGGCTTTTGGGAAGAGGCGCTTCATGGTAATCCATGGACACAGAATGGAATTTCCCAGCCTCCTATGATAGTTGAAACCATTTCTTTCTTTAAAAAATTTATAATGTGTTTTTAAAAATTATTATTATTATTTTACAAGATCCGTGCTGTCTGCGTGGTGCTTTATAGGGCGTATCTGGCTACAGCTGGAGCACTTCTGGGTGTTTTATGGCAAATTATTCTCAGATTACCCTTTAATGCAGGAAGGGCTGCCTGTTGTCTGAGCTCCTTGGGTCATACAGAAAACCCTCAGACTTGATACAAAACAGCTGCCTCAGTCAGCTGTTCCAAGAAAGGAGCATTTTCAGGCTGAAGCAGCAGGAAAAAAGTTTGTGTAGCTGGTGGAGATTTTGAAAAATGCTAAATTACTCTTTCCCTGCCATTAAAATGTGATTTAATTTTGTTGCTAACAAATTGTGTAAATCTAAAAAACAAGTGCTCTGAAGGGGAGTTTGTTAAGCGTGTTCTGGCAATACTTACAGTATGTCCTGAGGGGACAGTCCCCAGGGAGGGCAGCACAGAATTCCCACTGACCCCCGAGTCCCTGGGCCTCAGCCCGGCTGGGCTGGGGTCAGGGGGGCAACCCACAGGCCTCCCTCCCCTCTCTCCTCTGGGTCCCTGCTGAGACCAGCAACAAAGAGGTCAATTGTCTGAGGCCTCCTCTGGCTGAGGGGCTGCTGGCCTCTCTGGATGCCAAAGTGTATCCATGCGCATGGGTAAGTATGCAGATGCATATCTACTGAGTGTGTGCATGTATACACAGGTGCACATATGGCAGTTCATGCCTATGGGTGCACATGAGCGTGTGTTCAAGCGTATGTATGTACACATGCATACATGTATGACAAGAGCACGCACACCTGAGCGCTGATGTGTGTATGCATCAGGATACTGTATGTGTCCGCAGGGATTGTACTGTGCACTCATGCATGAGTGGGCCTAGGTGGGAGGAGGTGTGGACATGTGAGCATGGGCACCTGTGTGTGGTGCATGTGTGCGCATGTGTATGACGCTTGCTTGGAGTACTTTTGTGTTGCTGATGTGTCCGAGCAGGGTGGGAGGCAGGGTGGCCAATGCAGTGTCTAAGGTGAGGACAGAAAGTCCTCTGGTTCATCTCTGAACGCATTATGTGGCTGCTTTTGTCTGGTGTCTGCTGTGCACAGAAGGCTCAGAGAGGCCTTGGGCGTTCTCTGCAAGACTAAGGTAGAGCTGGCATAAAGATCCTCTGCACGTAGCTCATCAGCCAACTTTGCCTCTCTTGTCTCGTCTGCACTGGGAGCTCAAAGCAAGACCACAGCCCTTTCCTACACTGTTTCAGCCCCTATTCAGAGCTGGCTGGTTGGATCCAGTGCATTCTGTACGACAGTCAGCCATGTTTCCACAATGTGGATTACGCTGTTACTGCGCATGCCCTCACTGGTTCCCATGTAGCCCCAGGGCCTTTGCACAACCCATTGTCTTGAGCCCTCTGTTCACACAGAGGCCTACAGGGAGCTGGGGCTGGCCGGGCCTTCAGTACAAGCTCTCCTGCCTGCTGCAGGTGCTGTGACTCATACTTGCTTCTTTAACAAGGTATTCCTTTAAAAATGCTAATAAACCCATCTAATTCAGAAGTTGGGGAAAGAGGAGTAAAAAACACTTCATAGAAATTCACCTTTGTGAAAAATTTATCTTCTACCCCCTTGAAACAGCACAGCTGCCACCGAGCTTTTTTTCTGCTTCTCTGGGTTCTGCCCCCTCCCACCTCCATTTCCTCTCCCTACCCCAGCAAGGGCTTATCTTTCAACTGTGGAAAAGCCAACAATTAAACTGTACTCCAAAGCTTATCAAAATATTCTGTTGGTAAAATTATCTTATAATTAGCCAAACTGTAAGCCAGAACTTTTTAACCCCAGGAAATGTAAAGTGACCTGGCATGTGAAATCTGCAAATTGCTCATCTTGACCTTCTTGGCTACAGTTTCTGCTTTTTTTCCCCAAAGCAATTTCCTTCTTGTTTTTTACATTCTTGATGGTCCCTGAGGTGTCTCTCTCTCCTGCATGTGTAAGTCACAGTGTGAATATACAGCCAGTTTAATTGAGATAGATAAATGAATAAATGCAAGTAAGATATGAAATCAACTTGATCTCTTTTATATTTTTCATTCCTTCACTTTGAAGTATTCTTTTCATAAACGGAGGCCTATTTTCCAGGATTCCTGTTGGCTTGAAGTTGTTGATTCTGCATTGCATATGCCTGCAGTGGCAACCGAATGATCCTGCGTCTGACTATATTCAGGGGACTGTGCACTGTGTCCCGCTGGACAGAAGCGCTGGGCTGTCTCATCACAACTGATTGACTTTGCATGGTTCTCTCTCAAGTTTCTTCCTCACCTTCCCCATCCTCCCGCTGCCTAGGGTCCCTCCTGCCACCTTGCATCACCCAGGACGGCAGCACAAATGTTGTTCTCCACACTCTAGCCCTGTTGAGAGACACAGTGTTAAGCAAACCAGAAGGGTTTCCAGAGACCTAAAGGTGAAACTTAGATGTTTTGCATAGAAATGACATAAGTGGTGCTTAGGTTCTTAACTACTGTGTGTTTCTAAATGAGTAACGACCTTGTTCAGCACAAGCTGATTCATGAGACTTACATAGATGTGTAAGTTGGACACTGATCATTGCTTTTTAGGTAATGAACTCTCAATTCTCCTGCCTCAGCCTCCTGAGTAGCTAGTATTAGTCACGTGCCCTCAAGCCTGGCTGGTAAAACATCATTACAGGCCAAAAACCAAATCAAATAACTCCATTTTGGATTGCATCAGTATTGACTGCAATTAGTGCTAGCAACAGTAGCTCATATTTATAGTTTTTTGCTATCTGTAGTCACAACCATATAGATATAGAAACAGTACTTCATCTTTACATTACTTTGGGAGAAAACAATGATTATACTCATTTACAACTGAGAAAATTGAGGTTTTGAGAGCCTCAGTAACTTATGTGTGCAGCTGGACTTGGCTGGCCTGATTCATTTGTAGGCCATCATTAACCTTGTGCAAGAAGGCTTAGGAGTAGGCTCCATTGTTTAACCCAAGTATGCTTGAAAGGTTTCCACGACACCCCTGCAGGGAAGAAACAAATCGCAGCTTCACTGGGAAGCACTGTCCAGCTGCTGCGGAGCTGACAGTTGTGTGCATGATATCCTAGTGTCACATGCATACGTGAGGGTCCAGGTCTCTGGTGTCCTCAGAGCCAGGGCTGAGAGTTGTTGGTCCTCGTGGACCATACTCTTGGTGACTTGGGCTCCACTTGGCGTTCAAGGGTAGAAAGAGGGGAGGGGACCCCACTCAGGGCTTTACTGTTCTAATGCCAAACCTTGGAATTAGCCATGTAGTGAAGTCACAACCTCCCACTGCCCTTTCAGAGCTAAAACAGTCTCTCCCATTCTGGGAGTTTTTTTCTGATGAAAGACATGTCCTGTCTAATCCGCAGTGAAATAGCTTAGGCCTCTTTAAGACCCTTCCAAAATACAGTGCTCTTTTAAAAGCAGAGTTGAAACTAAAGATCTGTCATTAAATGCGTTATTTATGGAGCGTTAATAACAAGGTACTTTAGGAAATATTTAAAAATAATTGACCACATTAAGTTAATGTTCTTGTGAATTCAGCATGTTCTTGACATTGTTTAATTGGTGCTTCTTTCTCTTCTTGATTACAGCTTGGGGCTGACAACAGCCATTCGCCATGGCCACAGGTAAAACTTTACATCTTTTTTATGTTTTTAAAGAAAGGTACTTATTGGAGGAGCTTATGGTTTGTTCTAGTCCTGAAGTTTTTGAGTTAACAGATAAAATTGTCCTAGCTGCTTAATTGGTAAGAACAAGTTACTCTTTGGAGGAATAAAGTTTTTACATGAGAATATGATAGGTAGCATATTTCGGTTGAATCATAAAAATGGGAAGCTCTGCAGCAAGGACAGGGATGTGGCTTCTGGGTTGAGTACTTGGCCCACGAGTGAGAACTGAAATGTTCTGTGTGGGAGACAAGGCCAGGCATGTTTGTAGAGCCCTGTGCCCTGTTCCCGGGGCTTCTTCTTCCCAACTTAATGGATCTGACAGTGGCTAAAACCCCCATTTTTGTTTTGATGTAGAATTTATACCTAGTTCTCAATTTCATGTTAAGGAAAAAATACTTCTTTTCGGTACTACTGATGCAATCTTACACTGCCAGTGCTTGTTTCTACAACCAATCCTTTCTAATCTAGATACATCAAATGATATTGAGTTAATTCAAGCAAAACTCAGCTTCAGTACAGGAATGATAAGCAGTGCCCCCTGTCCTTATACAAACTGCATTCACAGCTTCCCTGAAGTGCCATGCTAGGGTAAAAGCCTGAGGTCCAGGACTTCTGCTCTGCTTTCCATAAACAACACAGAGTCACCCAATTACAAAACAAAGTTACCTCCTAAAAATGCCGCAGAGTTGACTGACCTTATCAGACACAAAAGTTACATTTCTTGTTATATAGGTCTTCATCTTGGTCTTAACCAGCCAGCAGAAAAGTACAAAAACAAGGTATATAAAATAAAGTCATATTAATATGCTGAGTTGTGAATAGCTCCAGTCAACAACTTCTATGGATGACCCACTGCTATTGTGGACTGCTGGACTGTGTTGTATTGTTTTGCTGAATTCACACACCTATAGTATTTAGATGCCAACGGAATACCCATGTCTGACAGGAATAAACAAAAAAAGGGGATACAAAGGAAGAACCATTTTGTATTTGTATATACAGAATAGTTAGGATAGATATATGGCTACTTTCGCTTAATTCAATGAGAAGAAAGATTTGTACTAATAGTGTTTGAGTAGGATATCCTGTGTGCTTCTTGTACTATAGATAACCATTAAGAAGGAAACAATATACAATGAATTAATCATTGAAACTGGCCTATTAATGTTTTGAAATTGCCTCATTGCTATTTATTTCTCAATAAAATAAATAAAAAATTACCCGCAGCAAGTAGGATGCTGGTTTCCATTTAAATGTGAATTGCCGGCAACTGCCAGCAATCCTTGTGACCCAGAAAGCTGCTGGGAAGCTGCACGCCTTTGAATAGAGAGGGAAGGACTTGATTTGCACCCTTCACTTGTTTATGTAGGAAGAACAGTGTTCACCTTGGACATTTCTGCAGTCTATGGAAGAGAGCCATGTATATCAGCGTATTTAATATATACTTTCCAAAACACAGGAGCCTTCCTAAGGAAATGACAGCCAGAGAAGTATGCCTGGACAAAGTGGGTATAAACTATTAGTAACAAACTGTGGTGGGCTTAGCTTGGCTTTTGTGTCCAATTCTTCTCTGGTTCCTGTGTCTTCAGAGATTAGGATGTTCTTTTGTGCATTAGGAATGCATCTCTCTAATGACAGTTTTATGATCTGCTTTAGGGAAGGCGAGGGTGACCTTCTGTCATTTTCTCAAATGCCAGGCCACCGTGGGTTAGGGGAGTGAGTCTGGGACTCCATCCATTACTTGTAAGTATGTGGGTCCCTGTGTCCTACAACAACATGGTGGCCCTGATGGCACAGCCAGGCTGCAGCAGCTATGGTGCTCTTCATAAGCATGGTGTGGGACTGAGCCCTGAACCTAATGCTGTCTGAATGCAGAGGTACTGGTGTGGTGTCGGGGTCAGGGTTGGGAATGCTCTTCCAGCAAGAGCAATGTTCTAAATGTGGACTACTCTGGAATGGGATGTGAGAGAGAGAGAGAGAGACAGAGACAGAGACAGAGAGACAGAGAGACAGAGAGACAGAGAGACAGAGAAACAGAGAGAGGGAGAGAGAGAGGGAGAGGGAGAAGGAGAGGGAGGAAGAAGGAAGAGGAGCAGGAGGAGCAGGAGGGAGTTGGGGTCTTGAACAATGAAGAAGACAATAGCCTGTTCATAGACAGGAGCCAAAGGCACTTCTCCAGAAAAGCTAAGATCATGCTCCAGTTCAGAACAAACCTAAGCCCTTTCCTGTGATGGTGAGAGTTATACCAGTGGAGAGGCATAACTTGTTCTGAGGCCTAGAATCTGTATGCAGATTGAGAATAAAGCTTTCTTTTGAATACTTGGTCAACATGAAGGCCTTTTGCCCAACTACTAGCCCTTCAGATCATAAGGTGGTAGGGTGGGGTAGCGAGGACTTTGCCCCCATGCTCACCACCATTAGGCCAGTGTGTATGGAGAGGATTCTGACTCCCCTTCTGGAGGCCACTCCCCTTCTGGGAGCTGCTTGGCATCATTCTGTGTTGCCACCAACCACCACACCTGAGGTTGGGGACTCTTCTCTGGGCGCAGCATGACCTTCACTCGGGAAAGGAAAATGTCTTCCCACTTTGCACTGGGCAGTGACTAAGCAAACCCCCACATGGTGGTGGTGAATTCTGAAGGAAACACTTTGCCTGGATTGTCATCAGTTTCCGCTGTGGTCCTTCCTCTTTCCTCAAAGCAGCCAGGCTGCTGCAGAAGTGTGCTGAGGCACAGAAGCCCTGAGGCAGAGTGGGAAGGTGGACACCCTGCGAGATGGTGCTGCGGGAGCTGGGCATAGCCTTCTGCTGCGGAGGGAATGGGGGGAGGTGCCTGCTAGGGCTTGATGGGCACTGCCACACTTAGGATCCTTACAATGAAGTCAGGCTTAAGACTTGGTATATAGGGAACAATTTTATCTCTGAATTTGACCCTGGTATGGGCTTGAGTCTCTGGCCCAAGGCATTTCTTGTTGGTACTTTGTTGAGAAACTAGTTGGACAATAGCCAGGGGCTGACAAAGGGGTCAGTGTCATCTGGGTTTTATAGCCTCAGTTCTGGGTCTACCAGCTGAATGGTTTGGGACAAGTGACTTGTCTCTCTAGCCGTAGGCTCTGCAATCTGTTCTTCCAATTTGTCTTAAGCAAACTCCCTTCCCCCTCTCATTCTCTCTCACTCTTTACCAAAAATACCTATTATGAAGGTTGTTATACGAAAAGGCAGAGGGCTGTAAGTCCATGTTAGCTGTAGTGAAGATGGTATGACTTTCAAAACTTTGGCATCTTACACAGAGCTGTCTCAGAATCTATCCATGCCAGGCATTGGTACTATATGAAGGAAGTGGAAATAATGGGAAATTTTTTTTTTCAGAGTTTGGAGCTTAGGAACCACTAACCTAGAGTGCTATTTACAGGATCTACTCTGATTTCTCTTGATGTGTAGTGTTACTAAGCTACCATTTATCATGCTCTCATGTTTTGTGAATATAGGTGTGAAGTCGGCAGTGGAGATGGCTTGTTTACAGGCCATTCCTTTACAGAATCTGGAGCTCCTGCTGGAAGACTTGGGGCCTGGGGACTTGGGGACTTCATTGTCCAAAGCCTGGATTACTCGCATGCATTTGCATGTCTGGTAGGAGACACTGGCTCTTTGCAGGAGAGGCTCTGTGCCTCTCCACATGGGTCAGCTTGGGCTTCCTCACAGCATGGCGGTTGCCTTTCTTAGGCTGAGTATCTTGGAAAGAGAGAGGCCACCTTCCTTCAGTGACCCAATCTGAGAACCTCATAGCATCATTTCTATCTTATTTCACTGGTGGAAACAACCACCAGCTTCCACTTATACTCACAGGAGGAAGTAGATACTCAATTTCTCAGTATAACGAGGGCCAGTAACCAGAGTATGTGAAATGGTAGCTCTCCATAGGACCCTCTTTGGAAAATGCAGTCTGTCACTGAGTGTAATGATGTGGGAGTTTGTATTTGGAGCATGTACAAGACGAAATTTAAGATGCTGACCTTGCTACAAGGTGCTTTCTAGTTTGGAATGTACAATAGGTATGTAATAGGACTTGAAATGACACACACTGTATAGGAGGAGGTCAATGATCAAAGGAGGTTTCTTAGAGAAAGTGAGTCTTAAACCATCATAGTTCCTCTATAGTGGGAGAGGGAGAGAAAGGCCCAGTGAACTCAGATGTCCCTGGCAGGATGACCTTTATATCCCTTAGAATTCATAGTCTCTAAATTACTATTCAGAATTTAATTTGAAGAGAGGCTAAGTTTGAGGAAGGTTTAGAGATGTGAGATAGATTCTGGTCCCTTTACATCTCTTTGTAGTCCTACTGGCTCTGTCTTGACTGAAAACTTAGAACCTCTTCTTCAAAACACAAGTACTGCCAGGAGCTTGTCAGTATCTGAGAAGTAAGCTTGGCAGCTTTCACATATCATAGCAGTAAACTCCTGCTGGCCACTTCTGTGCTCATACCAGGTACTATTCTGGCAAAGGTAGCTTCCACTTGGCTGCATCTGCAGGGATGTTCCCTCCAGGAGGTCCTGTCCTATGTATGGGCTCAGGGGTGTTGAATGAGGGGTTCTGGATATTTACATAAATGCAGAAGACCCAACCAAACAAAATCTTAACAAAATTGGAAAATCTACAGTTGAAAGAAATGAAACTGAATGTTACAGCTTAGACATAAAATGTCCTTCCCCCCCAAAAAAAAAAAAAAAAATTAATGTTCAGAGATAGGGAACTGGTTCAGAGGTCAGTCAGAAAGGGACAGGTCTCTAAGGGTGTGACATAGAAAGGTATGTTTTCCTCCTTGGCTCCTCTCTTTCCTGCTCTATCTCCTGACCACCAGCCAGTAAACAGCTTTCCTCTACCCTAGGCTTCTGGCTTGGAGCCAGCTAACTATGGACTGAACCCACTAAAGCTGTGAGCCAAAATAAACTCCTTCATGAAGCTGTGTGTACTAGTTGATACACTGTGTCAAGTTGAGAAGTTTAGAAGTTTAATTGAGTGACTCAGCAGGGAGCCTGGATTCTTAGTTTGTAAACATCCTTATTCTGTTCAAGAGGAGGACATGGACATTGTGTGAGGTCTACACCCCCAGCTCAGCATATATTGTTTATATTATACCGAGGAGAGAGGCTGGCTAGAGGCCAAAGCTGCTGCCCTTCTCTTTGCTCTTTTCTGTTTTCTGCTGCCATGAACTGCTCTCTGTTATATGTTGCTCTGCCTGGGAGCCAGCCAAATATAGACTGAAACCTCCACAGACTGTGAGCCAAAAAAAGCCTTTCATTAATTTTGGGTGTCAGGTATTTTGTCCCAGCAATGAGTAAAAAGTAACTGAGACACCATGGGTGTCAAATATTTTGTACCAGAGACTGGAAAGTGATTAAGATACTAGGGAAAAAGAAATAAGACATCTTCTGAGACTTCCTTTCAAGCTTCAAGGTTCTTCCCCACCCACCTTGGAAGCTGAAGATCTAGGAGCCAGTGGTGGCCTAATGAACCATCAGTCATAGAAAGCTGCCTGCAGCCGCTGTCACCTACAGAGGACTTGTAAGACTTCAGGGCCAGAGAGCATGATTGCAAAGTGATTGCAGTAACTCAGAGCGCTTGACCTGACTGTGGACTGACACTTTCAATGTTGGGGAAACACAGAAGATATCATCAATGGGCTGCATTTTCCAAAAGTTATTTCTGAAATACAATAATTTCTTATTTTTAAATTTCAGGAAGTACTCCTGCATCTGTAAGTCTGAGGCAGGGAGGAGGCCTATCTTTGGGAAATCCTCACTCAGAAGTAACGTATGGCACTTAGAAAGGTGCCACTAAAGGATCCTCTGTAGTTGCACCACGGGCTCTGCCATCTCCATGTTCTTGGTCCCATCTTTTGTATCTGCTTGCACAGTAGGAATGGACTTTTTCTCCTCAAGCCTACAGGCCTCTGTGTTGTCCGGTGGTGGCTCTTGTGCCTCTTCTGAGCCCCAACCTATCACTTCCCTCTCCCTTCACCCAGGAGGAGGGAGTGGATGACGTGAGCTTCTGGGTGAGTCCCTTCTTTAAAAACCCAATTAGTGGACTAGTTTCAACATCTTTCCTTTTGTTGGTTATTGTTATGTTTCTTAGGCAAAATACATTCAACATAAAATTGACCAGTTGATTTCATCTGTTTATGCTGCTATCATAAAATGCTGTAGGCAGAGTTATTTTATAAGGAACAGAACTTAATTCTCCCTCAGTTCTGAAGGCTGAAAAGTCCAAGTTCAAGGCACTGGAAGGCTGAACTTGGTGAAGGTTGCTCCTCGTGTAGGCAGGGGAGGCTGTGATCAGATATACAGAAGACAGAAGAACAAGCTAGCTGTTATGGTTTGTGTCTAGTTGTCCCCCCAAATCCTCATGCAGTCATGTGGCAGACTTCTAGACTTTGTGATTAATTCATGATCCAGTGTTGGGGTTCTGTGTGTGAGTGCTGCTGGGATTATGGGTGTGAGTGCTGCATCCAGCCTGCGGCGGAGAGCCTGAATGCAGCGTAAGGGGCACAGAGTTGCTCTCTGTTGCCATCGTTGCTGCTGCTGTTTTCTGCCACCGTGAATAGCTGCCCTTAGCCACGTGCCACTCTACCTTGCAGCCAGCCAAGTGTGGACTGAAACCTGTACTAACTGCGAGCTAAATAAACCTTTTCTTCCTTCATTTTGGATGCTGGGTACTTTGTCCTGGCAATGAGAGAAAAGTAATGTAGACACTAACTCAACACCATCTGAACCCATTCTTATTTTTTACATATTCTCCTCAAGATGGAGCATTTATTGGTACATATTTGGGATGCTTGATAGTTGCATTCATTTTTGCAAACTGTTAAATATGCACAGTGCATCTTGATCACTTTTACAGTCTTTCCCTGACCCTTCCTTTCCTATCTCCTTGCTTCTCCAGGTCCCGTTGCCATCTCCACAAAGTGTCCTCTGTGTCTCCTTCATGTTGCTCTTTAAGTTGTTTGTATTTTGGGTTTCTTATGTACCAGTAACCAGGTGACACGTAACCCACTTTGTCTGATTTACTTCACTTAGCAGTATGTTCCAAGAACCATTCATTTTTCTATAAATGCCTTAGAGTTTCCCTTCTTGATGGCTGACTAATACTCCATTGTGTATACATTGCCACATTTTCTTTATTCTGTTGATGGCATATAGGCTACTTCCAAGATTTAGAATTGTGGGTCGTGTTGCTTTAAACATGAGTATGCTTGTATCAGTGTAATATGATTTTAAGTCTCTCAGAAAAATATCCAAGAAAGGTACACCTGTGTCAAATGGAATTTCTATTTTTAGTGTTATGAGGCATTTCCTACTGATTTCCACTGTGGTTGTGCTAATTTACATTCCACCAACAATGTGTTAGTTTGAGCCTTTTTTTTATAAGGCCTTAATTTCATTTTTGAGGGAGGAGCCTTGTGAGCTCTTCTAATATTGTTACGTTGGCCTTCAAATTTCAACACCCAAATTTTGGAGGGGATACCTGCAAGCTATGGTGCTGTTTAACCCATTTTTAAGTATAGTTCAGTGTCAGTAAGTACATTCATGTTATTGTAAGTGAACCCTACTGTTCTCTAGTACTTTTTACCATGCTAAACTATACCCATGTGCTCTTTGCACAGTAAATCTTTGTTTTCCCTCTTCTAGCCTCTGGCAACTATATTTTACATTCTCTCATTATGAATTTGACTATTCAGGGCTGGGAAAATAGCTCAGCAGTTAAGTGCCTGCCTGGAAAGTGCAAGGTCCAGAGTTCAATCCCTAATATTGCATGCCATGTCAGCCCCAGAGCCCTGGGTGTGCAGTGCTGGCCAGAGAAACCAGGCATAGTGGTGCACACCTGTAATCTTAGCCCTGGAGAGGCTGAGACAGGAGGATCACTGTGAGTCTGAACTGTGTAGTGAGACCCACTAACAAGCAAATACATAAAAATTTTTAAAAAATAATAAAATGAATTTGACTATTCTAGGTGCTTCACATTAATTCATGTAGGTTTATGACTAGCTCATTTTTCTTAGCTTCAGATCTTTTAAGATTCTTCTTCTCTGTATCCACCTTATTTTGCTTTTCCAGTCATCGTCACAGAACATTCGCTTAGGTACCGTGAACAATGCTTCTATGGGCATGAGTGTTCACATTCTGAGTTCTGCTCTTGCTCCTTTTGGGTGTATACTCAGAGGTGGAATTCCTAAATAATAATAATAATAATTCTTAAGTTTAATTTTTGAAAAAGGGCCATACTATTTTCCTTTCAATTACTTCTTAAAATGGGGTTGCACCCTTATGCTTATACAGTTCTGGGTCACTACAAAGGGTCACAGCTGCTGTAGAGAGATGATTTCCCTTTCTTTGGCACTTTTACCCAGAATCCAGATACTGGATTGAGGGCTTTGTGAGTGTGAAGATAGTTTTGAAACTTTCGATTGTGATTGTCAGATCTGGTTCCAGAGTTCTAACAGAAGGGTTAGGGCCAAGAACAGTGATGGAGAAAACCCTAGTGAGCCTGCTTAAGAGACAGGGGACAGGGGTAAAATACAAGGGGAAGGCAAAGGTGATTCTAGAATGACAATAGTGGGAAGGTGGGCTCAGTTTTGCGGGAGAATGGCATTGGGGTCTTGAGTGTGGGAAGACAAAAAGAAGTCACTGAAATCCTACAATTTGGTGAGCAAGCAGCTGTAGAAAGAAGGTGGAAGTGGGGGACAAGGTTGGCCTGAGCAAGAGAGGGTGCTCATGTGGCAATAGAGGGACTCAGTGCCCAGGGCTACTTGATTCTGTTTTAATGCATGTTGTGTTGTTTTACCTGTCAAATCTCTTATTGATGTGGACAGTGTTGAGGCTTAAGAGCATCTTCTGCATACATATGTCCACCCAGCGCTTCTTCCTTTCCTCCCCTGTCCACAGACACCTGTCACTTCTGCTAGACCAGTTGTTCTGCCTATCTGTATGGCCCAGGATTGTGGGTGTGTGCCCATGTGTGTAAAACTGCATGTGGTAGGATGCTGAGGGCTGGGGAGGTGGAGATGCAGCCCTACCATCCAGGCAGTATAAACCTGCACAGCAAGAGGCACATTGGCTGCGCCTAACAGTAAATTCAACAACAGGTCTTGCCCAAGTTTCATGTATTATCATGGGGTTTTCATTTATTTTTGTAAAGTCAAAGTCATTTTTGCAGAATGGAAAACTGTCTCTTGATGCTCATTCCCTACTATTTGTCTTGAGGTTTTTGAGTGGAATCCACATGGTGGTGACAGCTGGGTAACCCCCAGAAGTGCCCTTTGCAGATAACAGCTCTCGGGGCTCCACCGCCCACACAATGGGGAACAGTTTCCCTACTGTGTGGGCGTTTTGTTGTGTTTTTTTTTCTCTAAGATTGAAAAAGTTTATCTATTCTTCCTGCCTGACCAAGGTAGAAGCCTGCAGAGGATCCTTCAAGGGGCCACAGGCCCAGCAATGTACTTCTCACCTTTAGCTCTCCCTTCTCTGCCGGCGGAGAGACCACATGAGCCAGCAGCAGGGAATTTCTGCACGTGCTGCATATGTGCACGTTTCTAAGAAAAACTCATGACAGCGGAGGATGAGATAAGTAAAGCCACATGAGAACGATTTTACTTACCTGTCTCACTGGCTGTCTTTCTTTGAGGAACAGGAGAGGAAGTAAATTTTCCATTTGGTTCTGTTATTGTTAAATCAGAATCTATAGGAGTGTGATTTTTATTTTTTAAATTAAAATATTTTTTTATTTATCTGTTTATTTATTTATTTGGTATAAGATCTCACTATGCAGCTCAGACTATGTCTCAGCCTCCCCAGCACTGGGATTACAGGTGTGTGCCACCATGCCCAATTTTGGTGGCTGTCACAGCACACTGTGGTCCTTGCTCTTGCCAGGCAGATGCTTAGATTGCCTAGCTATCTCCCCAGCCTCTTAGTGTGCTTTCTAGACAGAACCTAAAAACATGTTTTTTGTTTAATTTCCTTTTATTGGTCATTCATAGACCCTAAGAAAAGCCAAATTCAGTATCCCTTGAGGCTGTGTCTAAAACTAATGCTGGGTTACATGTGCTAAGTCCTTATTAGCTCTGGTGCCCCCAAAGACTGTGGGGGAAAGGGAGAACCGGGGACCCTGCACATGATTGGTCTCAGAGGAGTAGGAAAATGTCTGTGCACGGTTTGGCAGCCCCTGACCTGGGTTGCTGTGGCTCCTCTGACAATAATCACACAGGCCCGTGACCACGCGGTGATTTCCAGGCTGTTCACGGGGCGGTGTTGAAGGAGCTGGACGACCGGGCGAGAAGCGCGCAGGGCTCGTGCGCTGTGGTGATCTGACTCAGATTAGAAGCAGAGTTTGAAGTTTGCCGCTGAATCAGAACGCTTATTGCATGGACAGGCAGGCAGCGTCATGCAACGAATGGAATTGTCATCCTGAAATATAAAAGCAAGGAAAAGACGAGAAACAGGGTGGTTGGGCCTCTTGGATTTTGACTTCAAGTGTCGTCAAATACCTAACAACTCTCATTTGGGGCTGGTTTGATCTTGTGGAATCAGCTGGAGGAGACTGTTGTTCTCCAAATTTTGTAAAAATAAACAAAAATGCCTTTCTGCCCTTTTTTCCCCTTCCAGGGAATAGTTGTTTCTGTCACTTGGACTCTCTGGCCAACTGTTCCATTTGTCTCTTTTTCAAACTTCACAGTGAGATTCTGACCAGATTTATGCAGAGTTGCCAAGAAATTATTTGGCTGCAGTAGTATAATCTTTAAAGCTAAGCTATCTTTTGGAAGATTGAATTTTTTAGATAACCTTTACACAAAGGGCAGACTATAAATATTTATGGAGTGTCTAAGTCTTTTGGTTTTATTTGAGGGGTAGAGGTTGTATTGTCAGCCTCTTACGGCAGAGCTGGCACGGAGCTGTGGATGCGCCTGCAAAATAGTAGATGCCATCAGAGTCCAGGGAATAGAGAAGTACATGCATGTGTCTTCCTATTCCTTCTTATCCCTTGTCATCTCTTTTCTCTAACAGCTTGGTGGCCTTATACTCTAGGGATCTTCTGTTCGGATCATATGGCCATTTCTCAATCCTGTGCATTATGTACCTGTCATTATGCCCACAGGATAGTTTCCAGGGGCTCCTTAGCCTGCCAAAAATAAGACCTTTCTCAGAGGTAGAATTGTTCATGCCTTGCTGTGCAAAAGGCTCTACTGGCTTCCACGCCTGGAGAACAATTCTGACCCCTAACATTGAATTCAAGAGCTCTAACGAGCACAGAACTTTCTGACTCCTTTGCCCCACAACCTTGCGATATCCTTTGAAAAATTAGCTTCTCTCCACCTTTCTGCGTCAGTGAGCTCCTTCTCGCTCTCCAGTTGCTCCTGATGTCACTTCCTTTTAGAAGATTTGTCAAGGAACCACATTGATTTCTGTTTTTAGATATCAGGATATACTCTTAGGTCAGGTCTTGACCCTATGTCTTCTTTTTATCCAAGGCAGCAGAGGAGGAAAGGTGAACCGAATTTCTGTCCCTCCGCTTGGGCCCCTCCATGCTAGCATGTGACCAGAATTAAGGCTGTTTCATAGAACCACGATGTCTGTGTAGGTGGGCCTGGAAGGTGATAGTCTTTTTAAAAATAATATCTTCGTGCAGAAATGACTCTTTTCTTCCAAAAGACTGAGGTACTCAAATCAAATTGAGGTAGAGATTAAGCATAACTCAAAATAAAGTCTTTTGTATACAAATCAACAATGTAATTCAAAACTACTTGTAAACAAAATAATTAGATCAGCCAAACCAGTTTTGAAAAAGAATAGTTAGAAGACTTATAGGACATCATTTTATGACTTAGGATAAAGCTGCAGTAATCAGTTTGGTGCAGTATCAGTGACAGGCATGTAGGTCAATGGGACGTACAAATGTATGTACTACTGCCTATATATTACCATAATTTACATATTGCTGCATATCTCTCAGCATACACAGTAATAAACATGTCGATCATGCACCTAAATGTGAAACCTAAATCTTTAAACCTTCAACAAAATAAGAGAAAGGAATTGTGACCTTGGGCAAGACAAAGTTTTCTTCACACACTAAAAGCATAAACTATGAAGGAAGTTGGTAGAGATGGATTTTACCAAAATTAAAAACATCTGCCCTTTGTAAAGCACAGCTAAGTAATGAAAAGTCAAGCCACAAACTGGAAGAAAATATTTGCACAGCACATATCTGATCAAGAGGTGTATCCAGAGCGTACATAGAGCTCTTGCAACTCTTAAAAAGAAAATACCACAACCCAACTTCATAAATGGGCAAACATGCTTGAGCTGTTACTTTATCAAACAAGGTGTACAGGTGGCAAATGCAAACATGAAGAGATGCCCAGCGTCATCAGTCATTAAGGAAGTGCAGATTTCAAAAACCCAGTATGTGCATCTCCTGCAAAGCCCCACAAAACAATTGCAAGAATCATAACCAACCAATCGTGACAATATGAAATTATAACTACTAGGACAGGAGTAATTATACCTCTGGTGGCAAGGCAAATTGGTCTGGCCCCTTTGGGAAAGCATTATGATAGTATGGTTGTCTGTCTGTCTGTCTCCTTTTTGTTTTCAGCACAGTACTGGGAGCTGAACTCAGAACCTTGAACTGAGCTACTCCTCAGCCTTTCTTATTTCTTTATTTTTTGAGACAGAACCTCACTGAGTCACCGAGTTGCCCAGGATGGGCTCTAACTTTGATCTTCTTGCCCAAGCCTGCCAGAGTGCTGGGACTACATACGTGCCACCACACCCAGTTTTTGGTAGTTTCTTATGAATTACACTTAAGATGTTGTTTGTTGAGTCCACTTTCAAGTACTTGTACACAGGAAAAACAAAGACACTCATCTACACAAAGACTGGTATGCAGATGCTCCAATACTTCTCTTCCTGTTAGCCTCAAACTGAAAGCAATCCCAAATGCCCTTTCTCTGGGAAGCGGACAGCCACATGGTACTGGTCAGTGATGAAAGGCACTGAGCTAAGTGAAAAAAGCCAGAATTGAAAGTGGATGTACTGTGTGAGTCCATTTGTGTGACATTCGGGGAAGGGAAAACTATGGAAAGAAATGGAGCTGCCAAGGGAGGCTGGCAGTGGAGGCTAGGGACCAGCCTGAGGAATTTGGGGGAGATGGACATTTTAATTATTATATTATTATTATTATTATTATTATTATTATTATTATTATTATTATTATTTTTGTGTAGTTTATAGGACAGAGTCTACGGGGTCTTGGTGCGTAAGTTGGACTCATAGTGATCTGCCTGTGTTCAGCCCCTCAAGAGCTGGGATTACAGACTTGTACCTCATAGCTCCACAACCAGTCTCAATCCCTGCCTCAGTGCACCGTGGGATGGGGCTGGCATGGCACACCAGGGATTGTGCCCTGGCTACTGCATCAGCCTAAACAGGCGCTTCAATCCGCTGAACTATTCGGTCAGCCCTGCACATTTTAAATCTTGATTATGGTGGTTCCACTATCCACTACGGTTACTTGAATTTGATGGTAGTTAAATTAATACCTTAGGAAACTTGAATTCCAGCATGCTAAGGTAAAGGAGTCCCTGCATCTCTTTGTGATGTGACTTCCTTGTACTAGGCCATGTTCCCAAGTGTCTTCTCAGGGTTTCTGTGTATGGTCAAAGGTGGCTTTTCCTCTGGCTTTCTGTTATGTGTTCCTTGCCCTGGGGCAGGCTTCTGGTTCCTGTTTTTCTCACTTTTATCATTTCCAGTGAAGGTGAGCTGTGGGAGGAGCAGCTACTCTGCCTGGCTCTTGTCTTTCTAAATCTTTCCATGTAAGCAAGGGTGCAGGCAGGTCTTCTGTCAGCCAGGATATCTCAGCAGAATGGGCCTATCAGGGGCCCTTGCTAGGGGATCTCAGGGCCCCAGTGATTGCATCTGACCTTATCCTTTACCCACAAGGCTGCTGCCATGCAGGATCATATGAGGGGCTTGCAGAGCTGACTCTCCAGTCAGTGGTCCTCTGAGGTCTGGAAAGTGCTGGGACAGAGTGCCAAGCTTGGCTTCCTTCTTTCTATAGAGTGGGTGCAGATGCCTGAGCTCACATTGTGGGAGGTGCTGCCCTTCTCATCCATCTGGGAAATTCATCTATGGCTGACCTCTCCTTGGAGGCCCAGGGAATGGGGTGCAGCTGTTTCTAGTTCTCACCAGTGGGAGAGAAGCTCTGTGTTTTGCTCCAGCACAGCAGCAGGTGTCACCCACACCCAGTTGACTGTTGCTGAGTGCAAGCAGGGGGCAGGGCAGGGGTGGCCAACATGAGGAGAGGAAGATGAGCTGGACAAAGCCCAGCAGCATGGTTATTGTCATTCTGTACTGGCACTGGGGGCTTCCAGAGCCAGCTCCCCACAGCTATTCAGTGTGCCTGACAGGCTAGTTGCATGAGAGAGCAAGTATGAAGCTATAGAAGGGTTCGGCTAGGCCTGCCATTCCCTTCTGTGTATTCCCTGGAGTGATATAACATTGCCCTGGCCCAGTGTGTGGAGTGATAGTAACCCTGCAGTGGGTGGCAGAGGTCCTGCTTACGCTTCTGTTGAATAGGTTGATGTATAGATAACCTAGACCCAGGCTAATATTTCATTGTCTTACCTGTAAACCTGGCTTTGGGTTCTAAACTTTGTCCTGAGGGGCCCTTTTTTCAAGTTTTAGTGTAAAGTAAAATTGGCAAGATAGAATTTTAGGCTCTCTTAAATTAGCCATAGAACATTCTAGATTGACTCCTTTTAGTCCAGTGAAGATGCTTTATTTGTAGGTGATGTTTGCTGACAAGGTGCATGTTGGTCATGCATGGGACTGTAATGCCTGAAAAATAATGTTTGACAGTGTTTAGGTCACAGGAAAGCCTGGACTTCTGGGGGTGCTGGAACATCTTTTGAGAGGGGAATCCCCCACACTGCATGCTGTGGAGCCACTGCAAAAGGAATAGGGCTGAGGCAGCTCTTTTTTCTTTTTCCTGAGATGTCTTATCACTTAGATTTTGTTTCCTGTTGAGGTTGGTAGAGTCTCAAGTGCCAGGTCAAAAAAGTGCATAGGTTTGTGTACATTCTCTGGCCTTTTGGAAGGTAGATATGCCTGCTTGTGCCAGTATCTTCTTCCTCTTCCCACGGCTGGCCCAGCCCTCCTTAGAGTCCATGGTGAGGGCAGATAGTGGGCACTTGGAAAGGGGAAAAGCCACATGTATGCACTCTCACGTCAGCCTCTACAGATTTTCCCAGCATTCCCCCTCTAGAGGACAAGCACTCCCTCATTCCCATTCTATCTTTGTGAGCAAGCACTGGATCCAGGATGCTGGGCCTTGAACACACGGCATCTCTTGTGGTTATTTAGTTACATTTCTCTCAGACCATTTGGGGCAATTTTGTCCCTAAAGAATGGTGGTACTTTTTGGTTGTCTTAACTTGGGTGAGGATACTACTGGCATCTAATAGGTAGAGGGCCAGGGATGCAGTTAACCATCTACAATGCACGGGACAATAAAGTCTCATCTGGCTTAATGTGAGAACAGCATGGTGCACCAAGAAATGCCCTTCACATGTGGGTGCACGCACACACACACACACACACACACACACACACACACACACTGCTCAGTCAGCAAAGATTGAATCAAATCTGTTGTTTAGAAGTTCATATGCTGTGCTGGCTTCTGCAATAATAAAACATTCTCCAGTATTCCCTGAAAATGTTTCTGGCTTTTTTTTTTTTTTTTTTTTTTTTTTTTTGGTGTGTGTGTAAGCATAGTAATTAAATCAGTTTGGATCCCTCATGCCAATGGATGGTGAAGAATGGTAGCTTCTGCAATGTATTAGGTCACCCAGAATCCATTATGATTGTTTCTTCAATGATGCAGAGATAGATGTCTGCAATGGCACTCATGGTCCTCCTCTGGAGCCAGGGCTGGGCTTCCCCTAGAAGCTCATTGGAAGGTCTTGTCCTGCTGATAATGTGTAAGATGTGATAGGGTATTAGAAGGCAGTTGATTATTTTACTTTGACTATTTTAATTCCATTGTCTTGTCCTTTTTAATCTTCTTTTTTTAAATGAGACAAGACCTCTCTATGTAGTCCAGATTGGTCTTAAATTCACTGTTTAGTTTAGGCTGATCTCAAACTTGGCAATCCTCCTGCCTCAGCCTTCCAAGGGCTGAGATTACAGGTGTGTACCACCATGCCAGGCTCTCCCCTTTTAATCTTCAAACAGATACTGAAAAAAACTCCTGAACATTTTTGTTTTCTTTAAAAATTCTAATTGAATATAGATTGATGTGTGCGTTCAACCACCACTATTGAGCACTTATCATGTACTACTAGATAAAGGCAAACACACCATGCCTATGTCTGGCAAGTTGTAACCTACCCAAAACATATTCTTTCAGTCAGTAACTGTAGCGGAACCTTCAGCTATAATCAAAGTCTGAAAGCTGCCTAGATATACTCATGTAAGGCAAATGCTTACAACATCCAATCAGGGTGTTTCTGTAGGTCACTTCCTTTTCCCTTGCTATAATTGTAGCTGCCCAGGTGGCAGGATGGAGTATTCCAAATTTTTGGTCTAGACTGCTGCTCAGTTCATGAATTCTTACTCTGCTCAAATCAACTCTGCTAAATTTAAATTTAATCTGTTTAAGGTTTTCCTCTTAATGGTACAGATTCCAGACTCCCTCTGCTTTGGGCTTTTGTGATCATGCAGGTAGAGTCTCATTGCATTCTTGTGAGAGCAGCTGTGCCCAGGAGGACTTGGGATTAGAACTCATGCCTCTGACTCCTAACAGGTAGAACATTTCCATAGCATGTGTCTTGCCTACCCAGAGTGCAAGTGTAATTTCCTGTGGCTCAGAGCTGTGATTAAGCCTCATTCTCCAAGGGGGGGTGCTTGTTTGAAGCCAGTGGGAGCACTGAGTGCTTTTTTGTAGAGCATTTGAGCTGTAAAGACAGTCAGGGCTGATGGAAGATTTCCTTCTACTAAACTAAACTTTTATAAGCAACAACTGAGTATATTAGTGGAAGAGAGTTAAGGAGGTTTTAAATTGGTGGATGATATGGAAGAGTCTACTAAAAGTAACTATCACGCAAAGCTCTGGAAAACTCCCACTCAGCACCTGTGGAGACATAGCCTTTCCTCAGTGATGGCAGAGGGGTGAGGCTTTTCTGAGGCTCCATGTCCTCTCCAATGGCCTTTATCCATCTGGTGTGGGGTCAAGGATTCAGAGATCACCTCTCTGTTCAGTGTGCCCCTGGGATATGTCATATTGACAGCCAGGAATAGGTGCCCTGGTGAGAAAATTAGCAATCTAGGCTCCAAGAAATTCCACTCTGAGATAATTTGAGTGACTGTCACTGAATCTATTTTGCTTGGAAAGAAACCTTCCAGAATTTTCTGTTTAGGCACATATCTTCTGTGGGGAGCGAAGGTAGGAAAAAAAGGAAACATGATCCTAAAAAAGGAATGGTAACTGTTACTTTTATATTTGTTTTTTTTTTTTTTAAATCATGTATCTGAAAGCACTGATAGAAGGAAAAATAATAGAAGAAAAAATAATGACCCTTCCATTTGCTAATTTTCCTTACCTTATACCTGTCTTGAAGTAGAAGCTACTGTGTACAATGCTTCAGACAGCAAACTGCCTAAATGTGTCCTCATTTAACTGTCAAGGCCCCTAAGATGGATGTTACTAATTCTACTTTGGAGACAAGGGCATTAATGTTCAGAGGTTGAGGAATTTGTTCAAGGCCACATCACTACTTAATAAAGACCAGACTCTTTCCATGGTATTAGAAATAACTTGGCATCTGGCATTGCTGTGAACATTAGCTACTGCTTCAGAAAATGCTCTGAACAAACAACAACAAAGGAAGCTTACAACAAAAAGTATAACGACACACCTGATTGTTTGCCAAGGAAGTAAACTATAAAATATGTGGCATTAAATAAAAGACAGAGGATTGTATTCAAAGAGATATATGATGTAGAACTCAGTTCTTAGATGGGATTACATTGTAGGCAGCTTTATTAAGACCCTGGTGATGCTGCTAAGATGATGGAATAATTTTGGGGGGCAGCTTGGGGTCTTCATTCCTTCCTTCATTTGTTCCACAGTATTGGAAGGGTGGGTAACAGGAAGCTGTGGTTCCACTGGAGTAAACAGTAGGTCGATTGTTTTCTTATTGAGTGATTCCTGAAGTAAGGTGGAGCTGGCCCTGCTCCTGGATACAACTGAGCTGGCCACTGAGTCTGGGTGGGTGTGGTAGTGCACACCTGTAATCCCAGCACTGGGGAGGCTGGAAACAGGAGGATAACTATGAACCTGAGCTCCATAGTGAGACCCTATACCAAATACAGAGAAAAAAAAAAAAGTGGAAGATTCAGAGTTGTTTTGATCCTTCCTCTCTGCAGCCGTTGGCAGACAATTTTGTCTTTGCCTGACTCCCTCATGGTCACACAGTGGCTGTGAAGTTCTTGCTGCCACGTGCAGATGTAATAAGACTTAGCAGAGGAGGACGACCCATCTGTTCTTATATGTCACTTTTTAACAGCATGGAAACTTTTTTCCAAGAACCCTTCAAGAGTCTTCCTCTCAGTTTTCATTGCCCAGAAAAACCCATCTGTCCATTATTAAAGCCGTTGCTGGTGCGGGAGCGGGACTCGGTATGAGTGGGGAGTGAGCACAGTGGAGCTGTGGTGAAGGGCGGTTACAGGAGCAAAACTGGATTCCTGTTACTGAGGAGGAAGGGAGAAGGAGTTGGGCCAACAGCTGGAAATGTTGCTAGATATTTTAAAAATAATTTCATTATGGAAAAATCTCAAACACAAGGGAAATAATAGTACCTTCCCAATTACTTATCTCCCGGTTTATCAACATTTTGACAACTTCATTCGCCTCTATTCTTACTTTTATCTCCTGTGCAGTATTTTAAAGCCCAGGATATATAGTGTGCTCATAGCCTCTGTTGACTACGTCTGTGTTCTGGCAGTGACCTAAAGGAGAAAGCTGTTTCAGGGGTAAGAAATTAGTGGTGACCAACCTGGCACTAATTAACTTTTTGTTATCAAAGACAAAATTTTGAGAAAAAGAAAAAAAAAAGGAAAACTCAGTATCTGGGAAGTGGTGCTTTCTCTAAAGCTTTTGGTCTGACTGCCTCAGGAATCCCTAGCTGCTGGGGACAAGTGTCCTGGGAAGTTTGAGTGGGGAGCACGGGACCCTCTGTGTCCCTTTGGCAGTCGTGGGAGGCCAGGGGAAGTTCAGTATCACGTTTGCCGTTTCCACTCTCAGGCCGATGAGGCGAATGCTTTCTAAGAGTGGGTTTTGGTTTGGCAGCACCTGTTTCTGCGTGTTAATAGATTTCTGGGGTAAGAGAGAGCGGGGTGATGTCACCTGCAGGTGTGCGAGCCTGTGGTAGCGGTCTGTTTCACAAGGCGTTGCTAGCCACATCTGTCCTCAGCTGTGAGGGTCTAAGCACCAGCAGGCTGAAGGGAGATGTTTTTAACCAGAACAGAAAGTCAGATGTAACAAGTTGCCTGTGGGCTGAGTTACAAACACATGTACTTTCCCTATGGCTTTAGCTGATTTCATTTAGTTATGGAACAAAATACAAATGTTAGTTTTTTAAAACTATCACTGTAGCAGCCAGAGTATATTTCCATGCACCCTTTTCTGAGTTTCTTAAGCCACCTGCTTTATTACACATTTAAAGGCCCCTCTTCCTCCATGCATCTGAAACAGGAAGTTTGCCTTCTTATTTTCCTTTGGTTTTAAAACATTTCTTTGTTTGAAGAGCGTGCGCTTGGTTTATGTGGGGTGGCACATTTGTTTATAACAAAAAATTCACCATTTCTCTAAGTGCACCTCTCTATTTCTATATGACAATTAAAGGTCAAATTGCAAAGTTGAATCAGTGGGAACTCTGTGTTCAGGATACATTCAACCTGACCTGATTTTATCTGCCTGTGCTTTGTGAAATGGTTGTGTTTGCACAGCAAGTTTAAAAACAAATCTTCTGCATTGCTATATTTGAAAAATCTTTGCAAAGAAGAAAAGGAGAAAAAGAGAATGGAGTACTGATGTAAAGACACGACATTTGGCTGCACTTGTGTGGTCTGTGTGGCTTGTGTCACAGTTGTACCGTTTCTTAGCATGGCTTTCTAGAATGTGTATGTTGTGGTTCAGTGTCCTTTGTTTCACGTGCTATGCATTTCGGTGTGATGTGAGAACCCACCCGACCCCAATACATTTTATTTGACATGCACAGCTGGGTCGCTGGAGGATAGTCCAGGCCATTAAAAAGAATGCAAAAGAAAACACAGACAATCCATTCATCAGGACACTGTGAAAGGGATACTTATGGGGCAGGAGCACACCTGGAGGAAGGAGAGGAGCAAAACCGTCAGGGCGCCCAGGGAGAAGGGTGGAGCAAACACAGCTGCTGCTGACCATGCTGCGTGGCAAAGGGCTTTACCAATGCTGGAAACTGATTCCATGTCCAACTTGTGGAATCTTATTTTAGGGCACTCTGCAATCAACAGGGTGAAATGGCAGATGTGAGGTTTTGCTTACTCAGGGGCCCATCCTTACTAAGCCCTTGGCGTCCTGGGGCACCCTAGATTAAGGGGTGTGATGTTCCCCTTCACCTGGGAGTAGCTCTTAAAGTTCCTGACCTGTGACATCACACTTGAAGAACCCAGGCTTCCCTCAGTCTCGCCAGAGAGTGGAGAGGAGGTAGCCAGTGGAGCCCTAGCCCACAGGGCCCCGGACACTCTAGCACCCCTGCCCAGCTCACACAGCTGCTGGTCCCCACCCTGTCTTTCCCTTCCTGCTTCCTCTCTGTGATTTTGCAGCACTTACTTCACACCCTGTCATTGACCCGGCATATCTTTCCATTGTGTGTACGTACGAGGTTGCCTTCTCAAAAGCCTTATAATCCCATGTAGAGATCTAGGGGAAGTTTCCTGGCCACCTTGGCTTAAGTAAGAGGCTGAGGCACCCATGCATGATCTTGAACCCTTTCAGAGGGCTGCTCTGAGCCTGACCTGGCCTGAGACATGCTCACTGTCCTGTTTGCTTACTGGTTTATTGGAGACCAGTGTGCATCACTGTAATGGATCCTGGTGCAGAAGGCGGAATGCCAGGCCCACCCAGGATCCCTTCTCTGTGGTTAGAACTCTACTCTGGTCTGCAATGCAGAGACCTAGAGCTCGGAGAGGTAGAGGGGAAGCCAGACTTGAGGACCACAGCTGGTTGTTTCTCTGCAAGCCAAGCACTTCACAGACAACCTGGTGAAGAGCACTCAGGAAATGGCACCAGGCTTATCTGCATCTTGGGGAGCCACAGATGGAGTTGGTTGATTAAAATGAACCCCTCTTATCCACAGGCTCCCCTGTCCTCCCTGGTGGGAGTCCTTCTGGAAATGAGTGTAAAGAGTGAGCCAATGGGAGGACTGGCAAGATATCTCAGTGGACTAAGAGCTGGCTTAGGAAAGTGCAGGAGCCAGAGTTTGATCCCTGGCACCACATGCTGCACCAGCCCTGGCCCCTGGGTGCAGTGATCTGGCGATGGAGTCCAGGCATGGTGGAGCATGCCTATAATCCCAGCACTAGGGAGGCTGAAAACAGGAGGACCACTACAAGTCCAAACTGTATAGTGAGACAGTGCACAAAAAATAAAACAAAACAAAAACTAAGAGTGAGCCAATGGGGACAGTAAGTGCCAGAAGGCCTTCTAGCAATAGTGTACTGTTTTGGTTTTTGTAAAAAATGATTTTGTTTCAGTATTGATTTTTGAAAAATGTTCCTGCCTGCCAAACTAAACCCAGCTTCAGGCTCATCAGTCAATTTCAGAAAACTTTTAGTTTCTTTTTTGGTTGCTTCTAAAGCCCACTAGAAATTCTCTAGCATAGTCAAAATGGAAAAAAAAAAAAACCCAAATCGAAACAAAACAATCCTTGACAAACATGGCTTGACAAACTTACAAACAATCATCACAAAAAACACAAGCCAACTGGAAATCCATGCAGCTTTTCCCACAGTGGCCAAAATGTAAGGTACCCTTTTGGCTATCTGAACCCTGGGGAAGACCAGACTGAGACTTCTTCCTGGCTACTTTCAGGGCAGTATTTTCCAGTCCCCCTTACTTCCCCCTCAAGTATGTTCTGCTAGTTGACCTGGAACAGAGAAACTCAAAATCTAACCCCAGCCACGTTATTAAATGGTAAACTTTTAAATTCACACAGAGCAGTTGATGGGGATTTCAAAACATGGGGGTTAAGTTCTGCTCTTACAAAGATGGAACAAAAGCTCTCTGTCTTTTGGAGGTCACTAATCCGGTGTTTGCACCTTATTGTCACTACGTAATGTCTGAAAAACTTGGAATTATTTCCAATTAGTGGGTTTCAGTGGATCTTGCTTTCTGAGCCGTTGACCCCTGGTGTTTGTTTAGCAGGATTTTCTCACCGGTCTTCACCTTGCTGAGCATTGTTTGGCTGTCAGGGCGTCTGAACAGCTCCGGGTGACCCTTGTAGAAATGTCCGTATGGTGAGACTGGGGGAGCTGTTGTGAATTTTGTGATGACAGATGGTGGAGTATAAAAGGCACCTCCGTGGGCTTTGTGAGAGGGGATTTGCGCTCTCAGAATCCTTTTCTCTCCTCTCGGAGGCTCTTCCGTGACGGCTGTCGGAGATGCAGCAGTGCCTATCCAGCATGGGGAGTCCTCCAAGGCCCTGCACCCTCCCACACCTGCTGCCACACTTTCTCCCTGCAGGTCCCTGCAGCCAGTATCAGAAAGCCCTAAGGTCTCAGCTGCTTGTGATGCTGGAAAAACAGGAGCTCCTCTGTGAGCATGGTGCCTTGGAGTCCTGGGGTTTGATTTGATAAAGAATTTCACCTGATTTGTGGAATTAGTGGGCCAGAGTTACCAAGAGAGAGTGCAAAAAGGGGCCTTTCTGGTCTTGCTTCTAAAACAGACAGTTGCGATGAGTTGTCTTCCAGGCTCTGGCTGAGCCTTAGAGGTTGCTGGTAAGGTAATCTGTGTATGTTGGGCAGAAGCCCAGAGGAATTCTAAAAGGACTTATCTGAGCACTGAATTTGCTGTAAACTACAAAATCCTGTGTGGCCCCCAGCGAGTCGCCCTTGGATGCTCTTTATACCATGGCCTCGGCACCCTGCTGGCGACTCTCCTATGGCCAAGTAAAACCCTGAAGGCTTCCAAGAAAGAGGATCTCTGAGCAGGATGTGGCTGGCCAGGAAGGGCATGTGGACGTGGTTGCCAATATTTACACATTAGTGGAAATCCTGCATTTCTGAGCAGTCCAGTAGGGTGAGCAGTACCCAGGCCCCTGTTCCACAAAGGCCACTAGCTGGAGCCCTATAGCATTGCCTACCTCGTATGGGGTCACCTAAGTTTTTGCTTATTTAAAATTTTTTTTCTTATATGTGTACCTTATTTTACTCATTTTTCCTGTTTAATCTCAGTAGGTGGCTGAGTTGGGACATTCTGATTTGAGCCAGGCATGTCAGGCACACCTGTAATCCCAGCACTCTGAGAGGCCGAGGCAGCAGGATCACCAATAAAATGAAACTTGGGGCAACTTGCTGAGACCTTGTCACAAAATAAAAAAATTTAAGAAGCTGGGGTGTCACTTAGTACTAGTCTGAATTCAGAGGAACTAAAATACAAATATATAAGAAGTTCTCAGAGGAACAAAAATACAAACATATAAGAAGCCCACTAGAACTCATCTTAATAAAATAATCCAACATGGAGAAAATATTTCTCGCCCCTAAAAAGTATCTCTCTGTTGTTCATAGTACATAAAGTTGAAAACATTGGTACAATGGGAGCAAGTTCACTGAATTTTGATGTGGTTCTGTAATAGGATACTATTTGGCCATAGAAAAACTTTTTTTTTGTGGTACTGGGTATTGAATTCAGGACCTTGCAATTGCCAGGCAAGAGCTTATTCTACTGAGCTATCTCCCCAGGCCCAATAGAAATACTGTTCAATCAGAGTTTTTAATAGCATGAAAAGATGCTCAAGATATACTGTTGGGTTTAAAAGGAAAAAAATCTTAAAATCAATTTGTAGTACAATTTAGCTCTCTTTCAAAGTGTAAAAGCAATCTGCTTTTTGTAAGACTAGAAAAACATTCACCAAAATATTAACAGTGGTTGCTTCTTTGGTGATGAAATTATGTGAGATTATTTTCTCTTTATTTCATTATAGGTTTTTCTTCTTCTTGATGTTGCCTGAGCATAGCTTTTATGCACAGCCAGAAAAAAAAATAAAAAATTAAAGAAGATATAAAAGCCTTAAAGTCAGTATAAGATGTGTCTTCTAGCTGTATGGTGACAGGGCGGGTCCTAAAGCCAAGTTCCCTGCTGCTGCGGTGGACAGGCTTGGCACATTCTGCGGGGATGGGCTACCTACAACTGTGTCCCTGGGGCTCGTGGTCCCCAAAGGTCCAACTCAGAACCCACATGCTTTATGTGTGTATATGAACGAGGACTCCTTCATTTCACCTTCAATTCCACCGTTATGGGCACTCTAAATTCCAGGCAGTTGTGGCCTTTGAGTAGACCTTAAAGCTAGTTCAGGTGTTATTCTGTGTTGTGTTTGCTTTATGACTTGTGAATGTAGTTCCTTGGGGTACACCTTAGATGAGTCATCTCCTCTTTCTGCTATTCTTTTTCTGTTTCTTCTCTCATGAGGATAAATCAAAGCCATTCACATCCCTTCATGGAGGCAAAACAGTGACAATGAGCTCCCACAAGTCCCTGGGTATAACCCTCAGACTTTGCACCTAAAATGATAGACATTTTCCCAAGTGCCTTAAGGGGCCTAAGGCTTCCTAACTCCTGTCACTAACTTCCTCGCTTACAGTTGTCAATCTGTACTTTCTTATGCACATCCCACAGTCAGATGGGAAGGGGTGCTGCTCCTGTTGAATGACTTTGCATCTGGCACATGGGACAGGTCTGATGGGAGACATCCTCAGTAAAGGTTTCCATGATTCCAAGTGGAAGGCAGCCCAGAAAGCCCAGAACCAAACACAAGAGTGTCTCCTCCTCCAAAGGCAAACCCAAGTTTCAATAAGCTCATGGGAGCCCAAAGCTGTTCTTTCTTCAACATCAAGAAATCCAACTGTCCAGTGATCCAGAGAGCCAGAAGAACAGACAAAAGATTCCACCCCATGGACAGATACATCCTTGGGGTGAACCATCTTCTAGACTTTCTGAGTTAAGTACATTTCAGCTAAGGGGCCATAGGGCTCTATCACCAGCCAAAGTTGCCTTTTCCAAGAAGACTAATGCTGGCTTATGTTAGTGGAGACTCCTAAGCTGAGAGAATTGCCAATATTTACCCCAATATTCAGCTTTGCCAGTGTTTGGGGGCTCCATAGAGTTAACCAGGTCTTCTTGGACTACAATCAATCGAATCCTTGGCCCTGTGCCTGGAGCACAAGCTGGCTCATGTGACTGGAACTTTGGGGTCAGGAAATCTGCCACTCTCGTCCTTAGCAGCCTAGCATCCAAGTTCTTGAGCTGCTGGCTTAGCTGAGGGCCAACACAGCTTGCTCTGGCACCTGTTGGCTCAGGCCTAGCAAGTGGGTGGGTGTGCAGGTGGGGACCCAGGGGCATTCAGGGGACATGAGGTAGCCAGGCAGGCAGCTGCCTTCCTGCTCTGCTGACAGGTGGTTTTGTTTCTTCCATGTTTCTGTTGGGTGAATGTTTTCTATATTTATATGTATGTGAAAGGACTCAAAAAATCAAAGGTCTCCAAAGACCTTCAAGAGAATTTCTGGTTGCTGTGAAAATGAATACAAACTGGAAACATAGACATCAATATTCAGAAGTCTAAATCAGCCAGTTACAGAACTGGAAGTGCATGTTTTTACTGCAAATGCTGAAGGAAGAGAAGGGGCCTATTGGCCCCAGGTCCTTGTCACCCAGCTGTTGGTAGTGGAGGGGGAGCCTGTGGCTCTGTGGGTGAGCGAGGTCAGGCTGGAGCTTGCCCTGTGGGCTTTCCCTGCAGAGCCACTGCCTAGACCCTTTTGCTTTTACTTAACATTAACTTTGCATTTCTCAATTGTTGAACTATGACCTGATTTCACATTTTGAAACTAAATGAGTGGCTACAGTCTGTGAAGAAAAGGATATTCAGAGCACTGATGACTTGCCCTTCATTTTGAGCCCAGTGAGAAAGAGCCAGTATAGGAGGCACTGAAGGATGAGTGTTTGTGATATTTCAAGATAACTGTGTCTGTTTTTAAATTTATGTTCACAAGTGATGCAGGGAGGATTTTCTTCTTATAAACCTTTGAGTCTTCCATGTCTCTAGCTGCTTTTCCCAGAGATCAGCATTTCTATCAACTTAAAGTGGATCTTTCTAAATATTTTGTATGCTCTTATGGGTCTATGTACAGAAAGAGAAATATGTACTTTTATTTATGTATGTGTATATTTTGCATATAAGTGATAGCATAGCCTATATAATGGCCTAATTTTATTATTTTCCATAGTGTATCTTAGGAAGTGTTCTACATTGTGAAAGACCCGTTTTACTTTTATCCCCCAATATATGTTTTTTATTAGAGCACATTAATTTTACAAAATATTGTCTCACAAGATTAGCTTTATTTCTGGTTGTTGATGAAGTGTATTTGTTGACTGCTTTGTTTAATCAATCCCTTCTGGGTAGATACAAAATGATTGTTTTACTCAGACAGACAGTTTCTGGCCTTGAAAGATGAATGGAGTTTTGCTAATTGGAGAAGGCAAAGGATAGGCATTCCCAGGCCAGGGTAAGCAGATCAGACAGAAGAAGAATTGTTGTTGGAGAAGAAAAGTCAAAAAGGGAGGCCAGGGAAAATCATAGGAAGGGCCTTCAGAGTACAGAGTGGGGAGGGGGAGTGGAGAATTCATCTTCAGCAGGTATCAGTAAACCAGGGACGGGAGCACTGACTTGTTGCTAGAGGAAGAGACCTCAGGGACGAGGGTCTGGAGCAGGAGAACGTGGTTGCTGGGGTGCTGTATGGGATGTAGTTCTTTGTGTATCTGTTCATGTACCTATCTGTCCATGTGTCTATCCATCCATCCATCATCTATCCATCCATGAATCCATCTGTCCATGTGTCCATCCATCCATCAATCTACCATCCATCCATCCATGCATCCATCTATCTGTTCATCTGTCTGTCCATTTATCCATCTATCCATGCATCCATCCATGGGCATTTCCAGAGAACTTGCTCTTTCCCAGACACTAGAATTCAGTGACTAAGATGTGGTCCCTGCTGGCTGGTGGCCTGTGACTATACAGGTACCCAGCAAAAATAGGTCCTGAATGGGGAACATGAATGGGAAGTGAGGCCAGATAAAAGGACCACTGCTGGAGTGAAACTAGCAGAATTTGTCTGGGGGACAGGTACTTACATGAGAGTGGTACTACATGAGCAATGGACAAGGACACAGCTTGAGAGGATTTGGTGGGAGCCAGGAAACAGATAAGGATTTCTTCTGAGTTCCAGGGTATCAGGAGAGTCTTTTGTGTTTTAGAAATCATAGGAGAAATTTAAATATCTTTTGATATATAGCCAAAAGTCAACATAAAAAAGCCGGGTGTGATGGCTCATGCCTGTAACCTCGCCATTCAGAAGGCTGAGGCAGGAGGACTGGTGAGATTGAGACCAGCCTGGGCTACAAAGTGAGTTCAAGGCCAGCTTGAACTGCATAGTGAGACCCTGTCTCAAATAGATTAAAGAAAGAAGTCAACATAAAAAGTACTTGAATATTTCAACTCTTGATATAAATGCAGTGGAACTGATACTCACACTTGCATGTTTTCTGTTGACTACATCTACCTGTAAAGAATTTCACATAACCAGTGTGAGGAAAAGTTTTGGAGCTCCTAAAGTGTCTTATGCATAAATGAAGTGATAACCACATCATACGGGGAGTTTCTGGAGGCTCTGCATTGGAAACTGTGAACTCCAGTTGTTGTTGGCATTGTTCAAGGCACGAGCTGAACCAGACATTCAGATCATATGATGGAAGGTTTGAGAAACTTCATTTCTGTGTTTGGAGAGCCCAGAGGCCTTGTGGAAGAAATACTTTTGTCTTCTGCTCATTTGGGAGGGTTGAATTTTGTGGGTAGTTCTGTCCGGCATTGTCATTTTTTTCTTGCTGCCCCAGGAAATACCAGAGATCCAGGTGAGGGCTGTGGAGTGGAGTGAGCAGTCTTGCATGCAGAGCCACATGAGTCCACGTTAGCCTGGTTTTTGTTTTCCATAGCTTATTGAGTGTGTGTTGCATAACTTGGATGCTAAAATCTTGCATTGATTGTGCATAAATTAAAAGGTTTCTTTTGTATGCAGAGATGGTCATTAATGGGCTCTCTCAGTCTGCTGGTATGGGATGGCACATTCTAGCTCTTAGCTTTCAGTGGGAGTTCTTCTCTATTATTTGGTGCTGTTATCTGAGGGAGGGCAGAGCCTCTGTAAACAGAGGGGTATTACCTGTGGGATTGTCCGGGCCCATATCCATTGTGACAAAGAGGTGAAGGAAATGGATAGCGATTTAAGCACAAGGTGCTCATGAAGACCATGGTTTCTCCTGGGTCTCTGGGAAACAGTGGGAGGATAAGCCCTGTAGGGCTCACCAAGCCAGCTTGTCACATGACAAGTGGAGGTTGGGGTTGAATGAGGTCATAGCAGTGGCTCAGAGGCCAGAGAGAAGTCAAGCTTCCATGGGAGGGACCCTAGGTCACTGCGCCCTGCTGGCCTTCTGCCATCTTGTACCACTGTGGGTCCCAGGATGTCCTCGTGGCTACGGGAGACACCTCCACCCACCTGGGCCAGGTAGAACTCCCCTCTGTGTAACTCAGACAGCAGCAGCCCTCCCTGGCTTCCCTCAGTCCCTGGATGGAGCTGAACTTCTCATTGAAAGCCTGGTTGGGACTTTCAGGCAACTACAGGCAGGTGGCTTGGAGAAAGTATGCTGAGTGATCTGGTGCCCCAGGTCTTTTCAAAAACTGCGTTAGGTTTGAACATCCCATTTATAGCCCCAGGGGCCAGAACAGCGATGACATAGAACAAATTTTTCTGAGTCAGGAGGTAAAGTTAGGGCAGTTCCCATGGTTTCTTGGGCCTTTAGAGCTGAGCCTCCCCTTAGGATGTTTTACTGAGCCCTACATGCCTTGTTTTTCAGGTTCAGTTGCCACACAGGACAGAGCACTCCTACAGAAGTTTCTGTAAACAATACCGCTCCAGTTGACTGTTGTAGGGCAGGCCTAATGGAGCCTCATCTCCCTTCCTTGGAAGGAAGCCCCAAACCTAATTTTTTTTAAAAGAAGTAAAATCATCTAATTCTTAACTACTGGTAACAAATTCAATGTTAAACAGTCAAGTCTGTGTCCTGGATTTCAGAGTCAGCAGGGGATAGCCAGACATTAATCTGGGTTCTAACAAACTTTCCTGGTGATTCTTATGTGGTATAAAGTTTTTGTTTTTTGTATTTTTAAAATCAGACCCAGGTGCTTAGTTTGCTTGTAGTTGTACCTGAACACAGAGCTAGAACTCAAGCCTTCTGGCTAGCAGCTATCATCATCTTCATGGCCGAGATCTTGTCTCGAGGTGTCTACCCTACAGACCTCTGGTTGCCACCCACCCCACAACTGGGCTCAAGCAATGGAGCCAGTACCTGCTAGCTGTCACCTGTTTTGTATGGATGGCTCTGGAATTGTGTCAGGTACGGTGCTGTCCATCTTCTTTGTAATTCCTGCTCCAAGTCAGCTCCCTAGCTCAGAGTGTAGGATTTCTCCTCAGCCTTCAGGAAAAGCATGGGAAGAGCAGTTTTCAGGGTTCACTAAGCCTATTTGGCCTGTGACAGGTGGGATTTGGGTTGAAAGAGACCATGGCAGTGGGACAGGGGCCAGAGAGAGAAGTCGGGTCTGCTCAGGAGGGATACCAGGTCCCTTCCTAAACGACTCAGATGTGGGAAATTGTTAGTTGCCGCATTGGATCTGCTTCATTTTAATAACAAAATTCTTATCAGGGTTCAGAATTTGATGTTAATATTATCTACATGGTGGAGGAACAGTTAAAAAAATACCAAGTAGTATTGTTCCAATGGATATTATCTGAAACATTTTGCATTTCTAGAGAGAGACATTGATTACCTGTTGGGAAACCCCTTTCTATGTGCTTGGATGTTAGGGTGACCCTGGGGAGGTGGCTTTGCTTGGGGGAGGCCTGTAGTGGCAATCACTGTGAAGGAGACACCCTATCTGTTTTGAGATGAGGACGATTAGAGACCAGGACTGCATAACCTTATAGATATGACTGATGTTCTGCCTCCAGGAAAGATGGAGGCAACAATAGAGAAAAACAAACAGCTTGTCCCAGCCTCACAGAGAGGCAGGGAATGCGAGGCTTGCATGAAGGAGCACTGAAAATTGGAAAAGTGTGAGTGCTGCTCATCTCTGGGGATGGCAAATTCAAGTTGGTAAACCCTTGCCTTCATCTCATCAGTTGTTAGCGTGGGTCCAGGGGAATCTCCCCGATCAGTCCATGTGTTGTAGATCTTTGTCACTATAAAGATGAAGTCAGACTCAAAGTCAAGATCAGTGGCATGAAGAGGAAGGTCAACCGAGGAAGCAGCCCCGCCTCTGCAGAGGTCAGGGCCAGCAGGCTCCACTTCACTTAGAAACGCAGACTGGAGCCCCGCCTCAGCTGAAGCATCTCCACACCCTCCCCAGCTCCCAGTATTATTTTTGGAGAGCACCAAACACAGTGACTGAGAAACAAGGGACTCTTGACACCTCCCTGTGTGCCTGTGTCCCATGGACATGGTCTTCTGTACAGAAGTGGCTGGGTACACTCCTATATGTTTGCTCCTCTGCTCCCCACTTCTTTTAAGACTACAGCCTGATGTTTCAGTTTCCTACTGTGGTGCAACAAGTCATCCTGAAGCCTTGGGTATAAAAGCTGTAACAATTATTATTGTTCAAAAACCATGGTCCAAAATTTGGAAATGGCACCAGGGTTTCCTGTATGGCCGATTGAGTCTTGATGGAGCCTAAACATCTGGGCTGCTGGGCATCTTCCATGGCCTTTTCTAGTGGCCTCCAACCTCTCTAGTCACTGAAGCAGGACTTATAGGCAGCATAGCTTCTGGCTGTAAGGAAGACAGTAGGAACTGGGGCTTCTGAAGGACAGCCTGGACCAGAGACTCATTTGTTTTGTGTTCCCTTGGTCAAGATTCCATAGGAGAGGAAATAGGCCCTCTCTTGATAAATAGGATGTCAGGAATTTGTGGCTGTTTTGAATTTGCAGTTCAGGTTGACACCTGGGGCTGCTCAAGGTGAGTGCAGACAGTGCAGATGGGTGGGGAGGTCCCCCTGTTAGCACTTCCTGATAGGCCAGAGGTCTGTGTCCGGTGGGTCTCCCCACTCCACAATGCTATCCAGAAGATAACCTTGCTAGTTCCAAAGCACTGATGACAGGGTGGCCTTTCACAGATCCTATGTTGAAGGAGCCATGTGTCACTGCCCCTTTGCTCCCAGCCCCAGAAGACTGTGGGGAGTGGCCCAGTTCCCTTGCTTCTTTGCTTTAAGGCCCAACCAGAGGCCTGCATTTCAGTTCTTAGCATCATGGTAGCTGTTATAATGCTTCTGTTATCCTGGATATTGACAACCCTTGGGGAAGAGGGGTGGAGGAAGGAGATGCTTGCTAGGAGGTTCCTAAGGTATCTGTAGGGTGTTGCATTGTTCCTTGCTCATCTCCACCAAATGTCTCCCTGGCGAGAGAAGGGAATAATGTCCTATGGGACTGGATCACCCAATTGGATAAAAATATATTTTACTTTTATATTGAAGTATGGTTAAATTCCAATTTGATTTTTCTGCTTTATTTTTTTAAGTAGAAAATACATGTGTTATGAGTCACCTTGGGTCACTCTGGTTCCCTTGGCAGATGTGTGGGCTCCTTTCCTTAGTCACACACAAGCCCCAGGCTGCCTTATGTCCCCACAAAGGGTAGCAAAGCTGGGAATGTTCTTATTGTGCACATCAGGTTCATTGGAGGAGACATCTTCCCTGGGCCATACTGGGGCTACCAGGAAGACCTCTGGGTAGTCTGGAAGTGATGGGCACCGAGGCTGGCCAAGGTGCCAGGGAATCCAGTGCAGGCCCAGTGGAGGCTCAGTGAATGCTGGCACCAGGGGTATGGACACAGCACAACTGTGTCCACTGGCATGGACTCAAATTCAGTCTGAGAGAGCAGTGTTGTAGGCCAGGGACAACAGGATGCTTGCTGTGAGCCCCAGGTGGTGAGATAGTCACTGGGACCCTTCTGAGGAGATTCTCTAAGTATGTCTTATGTCTTTTGACAGTCCTACAGCAAAGGTACCAGAATTAAAAAATGTCTCCTCGAGGTACATGGTTTGTGGATGGTGGGGGAGTGGGTGGCAACAGTGCCCCAGGTGTCTCCTCAACTGTGATCCTCCATTTGTGTTCAGAGCAGATCAAGGTAGGGCTGGCAGAGGCTGTGAGCTCCTCTGCTCAGTCTCCCATCCCCCAAGTCTGGGCTGTGAAGGGAGTGCAGGGGCATCTGCTGGGACAGGAGAGGAGGAATGTAGGCTCCCCTGGAGGATCTGTTGAATGCATTGTCTGCCTTGTCCAACAGACCAGCTTTATAAACAGGAAGATCCTCTAGGAGAACAACTGGGCCATCTCCAAATCTGGGATTTCCCCAAGGAAGGTCAGAGTCAGAGACTCTGGAGTTGGGAGAAACCTCCACACCAGAGCAAAAGGAGGGGGTGATGCTTATGTCAGCAGATGGGCTGCTGGCCTTAGCAGAGAGGGCTGCAAGACACACACACACACACACACACACACACACACACACACACCCTCCATCCTCTTAGGCACTTTGGGGTAGCAAGAAGCAGTGGGAGCAAAGAGCAAAGAGAGGACTCTGAGGGGCAAGGGGGCTGCCCCACGACAGTGGGGCAGTGGGCATGACATTTGTGTGTACTTCACTGCTAGGCCATCGGCAAGATGAGAGTGCTCTTTGTTTTGTGGCTTTAGGCTCTCTGAAAAACACTTCTTTCTCAGCCCTAGCAGCAGGCCAAGGTGTCCCTGCAAGTAGCACCTGGTGTCTCACTCAGGGTTGAGGCACTGTGGGACACAACAGGGCAGCTGAACAGAGTTGATGGTGTCACCCATGGGTGGAGGAATGCTCAGGAAATCAGACATTGAGCAATCCTGTTGCTGTCCACATTGGAAAGCAAGGGGGAAAGAAGGTTAGCATTTCCAAATGTGGTTGTGGATCTCCTGGGCTAGCAGGCGATGGAAGATTGTCATCCTAGTGATTGTCTCCACTACTGCGGTGTAGTTCCCACCTCATGTGCGTGTTGTGGGGGTTTCATTAGTTGCATCAAGATTGAGCTCACAGAGGAACCACTGGGGGTGTGCTGTGATGTCTTGGAATTGGTGTTTTTATTATTTGCATCATTGACTGAAAGTTGATCCCTGGGATGGGATCTAGATCCTGCCCTTTCTGAAACAGGTGCTTCAGGTCATAGACCCCTGAGCTGGGAGGTAACTGAGGTCTCTCTTGTGTCTCTTCTTCCCTTTGCCAGGCATCAGTGGGTTGACAAGCCGTTGGCAGCACTGCAACTCTCATCTGAAAGTCTACCACCAGTCCTCCAACTGGGCACTCCATAATCTACCAGAGACCATGAGCTGGGCCTGGGTCTGCACCTGGTTGGCAAGGCACTGAGTGAGAGACCGAGGTCTGTTTCCCACTGGGGCTCTTCAACCAGGATGTGAACTCAGTCTCATAGGGACAGAAAAAGACCACAAATGCATAAATGCAATGAATTGGAACTGTCACTGGAGATGATTTTTCTTAACCCTTGATATAGGAAGACCCACAAGAATATTACTTCAGGATTCTGTGAGTCGTGGCACACTTCTGCTTTTATTACAAGGTATATTTTTAGGCAAAGAAGACTGTAGCTCTGATCATCAGGTCACTACCAGCCACACAATTATGAGAATCTCTTCTCTATACCTTGGGTGTACAGGATTCTTGTAGACATGGGGCAGGTTGTGTGTGGAACTCCAACCAAGAGTCATGACCTGGCAGAGAGCTTCCAGCTGTGCGTGCGTGTGTGTGTGTGTGTGTGAGAGAGAGAGAGAGAGAGAGAGAGAGAGAGAGAGAGAGAGAGAGAGAGAGAGAGAGAGAGAGAGAGAGAGAGAGAAAGAGAGAGAGAGTGCTAATGTGGTTTTTGGTTGACATTCTCTGGAGCATCTCCTCTGGAACCCTTATCACTTGCCACTCCATCTATATCCTTCCAGAAAGAAATGCTTTTCTCAGTATCCCAGAGAAAATTATTGTCTATGGTGTGCTGAGCTCTGCCAGGGCTGGTGGACACACCCTGCTTACTGGGCTTGGGGCCAAGTGGGATTCCCTTCTGCTGTGGTTCTCTGTGGTACAGTGCAGGCGACATGCACCTTGGGTTCCTCATGGTGACATGTAGATAATAAACTCCACCTCCTTGTACCCAAACTGGTCCCATCAAAGATGTTCCTAAACTCTACAGAGGATGAAGAGATTAGAACAGGAAATAAGGGATTTTCAGGATGGAGGACAAGCAGGGAAGAAAGAGTAGAAATATTTCTGGGGCAAACTGGCATCAACCTGTTCTAAAGTCCCCAAAGTACAAGTAGGGAACCAGACACGCCTCTGCTTTCTAGGGGACTAGACACTGTCATGTCTACACCTCTGTCCTCAGACTTCAACATACTTTAAAAGTTGACCCTTACAAAATCCTTAGTGCCACACATGTCTCTTGTGTTGCTTGGCACTTTTCAGTGGGCTCCAGCGTGGTGCAGCCACTAGCTCTGGGTATGTCATGGCAGTTCAACTTCTAGTCTCCCTTGGTGATGACACAGTCATTTAATACAGTGGCACAAATAAGTTGGATTCAGTGAAATGACTTTTAAAAGTATTTTTGGACTATATGTTCATCCTTTCAGTAATTTTTGAAAACCTCATATATGTTGTTCTAGCCCTGTTCTAGACATTGGAATACAAGTGGTGAGACAAAGTAAGGAAAAGCTGGCTTGTGGGTTAGGTAGAAAAACATAAATAAGTAAAACATAAATTATATCGGTGATATTTAGACTGAGACTTGGAGTCCAGATCCTTTTGTGGTCACTGTCCCTGTGTTATGCCCCTTGCTTCCTCATCTGATGGCAGTGGCCACCCTGGCCTGTGTCTGATGACAGCACAGAACTCTGGAGCTACTCAGTAGTAGGAGAAGATAGGTGTACAAAAGGAAAAGGACTGGGTGAGTTTGTTGTGTGCTGCAGAGCATCCTCCTGGCCTGGGCTTGGCCTGCAGTGGCAGTGGCCATCTTCCTGTTTCTGTCCTCCTCCTGACATCAGATATTTCAAACAAACAGAGGGTCAAGATGGAAGAACTTGTCCTAGGCCTCTGCTTGATGGTTGGTGCCAAGGCTGCCACTCTGGGCCTCTGCTCTGCAGCCAGCAGGGCATCTCTATGTTCTTTGCTGCTGCCCTTGACTCCTCAATGGGCCCAGGATGACTAGACTGAGAGCAGGCCCCTGTTGTGTGCTCATTTTCCAGGTGTTTCTAGAAGGATCCATGACTTCTGTTCTATTTAGGTCTGTCTAATAAGAAATCACATCTCTGTAGCATCTGCACAGATGGGATTTTTGTTTGGTGGTTGTTTTTTAAACACGGCAGATGTAGGTGAAAACAGGCAGAACTTAACCCTTTGAACATAACCATGATCTTGATGAAGCTTGAAAACACACAGGATTTCCTTTTCCTGCAGACACTCACTGCTTGGGTCACCAGTGCCACTTTATCTCGCTCACAAAGGTCAGGCCCTCTACTGACACTGCTGCTGTACCTTACAGGGGTGAAACACTGGAGACCAGAAAAACTGAGTGGGATGAGATGGGTCCCTATGATGGTGAAGACAGAAAGGGAGGGACTCTGCTTGGGCCTCCCTCCCATCTTGCCCACTGATGATAGTGACCTTGTACCTGAGAGCTGTGATGCTTCTCTGGAGAGCACGACATTCTCCAGCTGTGCATCGGCTTTTCCACAGCAAACGCTGCCCAAAGATGTGAGGCCTGGATGCGAGAAGGCCAAGAAACTGCTACCTAGACTGGAGCACCCTGGGAACTTCTTAAAGTTCTAAGCAAAGCTCATTCCAAACAGGTCACCCATCTCAGGTCTAAGATTTAGAACACTCCTCAACCACGAGCCTTTCCAGAATTTCTGCTTTAAATGAAACAATAAAGAACTTAGGTTTATCTTGGAATTAAAATATTGATACCAAATCTTCTCTGTAATCCTACTGTATGCTGAAGAAGAAGAAGAGGAGGAGGAGGAGGAAAAGGAAGAGGAGGAGGAGGAGGAAGAAGACGAACAAGAAGGAGAAGGAGGAGGAGAGAAGAGGAGGAGCAGGAAAAAATCCACATGGCTGTTGTACAGACTGGAAAAACACATGCACCCTAGAGGAAGTGCTTCCTTTCTGGGGACTTCCTAGTTCTGGGGTGGCAAATGTATTCTGCAAAGGGCCAGATGAAAAGTATTTTAGGGTTCAAAGGCTGGAGATTTCTGTCACAATTATTCAACTCTGATGTAACAAGAAGCCATAGATGGTCTGCTAATAAATAAGCATGTGTAGCTTCAATAGAATAATGTTTATGTATATAGGCGACCAGCTACAGGTTCCACCACGAGGGCTAAGACCTGTGAACATCGATGCTGAGATAGCAGAGCACTTTTCTTTTTTATTCTAAATAATTCCAATTTTTATTTTATTTTATTTTTCATAATTTTATTGAGAAACAAATAGCAATGAGACATTTTCAAGTCAAATTATTAGGACAGTTTCAATAATTAATACATTGTATACTGTTTTCTTAGTGGTTAATTGTTGTACAAGATGCAGACATGATATGCTATTTACAAACACTATTAGAGCAGATCCCTCCATTCATTTAATTTAGAGAATGTAACTGCATATCTATCTTAACTATTTTGAATATACAGATACAAAATTGTCATTTATTTGTATCCCCTTTTTGTTTAGTTTTGTCAATTAAATATTATAGGTGTGTGAGTTCAGCAAAATATTCCCAAATAGTCCAGTAGTCCATAATAGTATTGGGTTTTCCATCTGTATGGCAATGTCAGAAGTTGTTGACTTGAGTCTTTTACAGAGCAGAGCACTTTTCAAAGGTGTTTGTTTTGAGAACAAATTTGTACTTGAGGAAAGAGCATATAAGGTATTGTAAGCAGTTCTTCTAGGATCCAGGAAATACCTAAAAATACTGGATAAAATGTAAAAAGAAAACCCATCCTTTAAAAATGCTTTCACTAAGCTGACAGACTTAGTGACAGTGAGGTGCAGTGGTAAAAAATATTACTCCAGGGATGCAGATATAAACTGAAGTTGGTGATGCCTTGGGGCTACACGCTAACCCCAGTTGTGCTAGGCCACATGGTTTCGTGTGTGTGTACAAAACTCAGGGCCAATCCAAGATGGGGATTGAAAATGGATGACAAAGCTGGGGCCTGCAGGATGACACTCTCAATGCAGAGTAGAACCAGAATAAAAGTTGGGAACGATAAAGAAGAAATTTCCCTGTCTTGCTTTTGGACTTGATGGAAGTCCTAGCAAACCTAAAAGGAGTCTAGGAGTGGATTTTCCATATCTGTATGCTCCAAAATTACAAAACTGAAAATTTAAGTTATACTGAGTTGAGAATAGCTGCATCCCTGAGGACCAGTCTAAAAATCTCTTTTGGGGGAAAACATAGATTACTCAAGATAATTTTACAAAGAATATGAACTTACAATGCAACCTATTAAGAACACAAGTATCTCATAATGAACAGGTCAGCAGAAATAATCAACAATGATTTCAGACCTACAAAGGCTGTAGATCTTATTAGATGTAGAAAATAAATATGCATTTAATATATTTAAGCAAAAGAAGATATCAAAAGAATGACCAAGGAAGGAGAGGCTATCAGAAAAGATAAGAACATGAAGAACAACTAGTTAACTTTTAAAAATAAGCATGTAATAATTAAACAGTGCTACTCAAAAGGCAGCTTAATTAGACTAGAAATAACTAGAGTGAAACAGTAAGAACTCCTGCCTGAAGAAATTTTGCATAAAACTTCACATGGAGACAAAGAGATGGAAAATACACAAGAACTTATTAGGTAGCATTGGAGGTCAGAAGTTTAAACATGGATTTTATTATTCTTCTCAAAATAGTAAATACAGAAAAATGAGCAAAGGAAATGTTGCCTTAGAATGCCTCAGAATTGATGACAGACAGACACAACTGCTGAGCAAGAGGTCCAATCAAACTCACAATGAATAAGAACCCCACATCCAACCCACTGTACTGAGCAGAGGCCTAGTGTGATGGGTTTCCTATCACAGTTTTCTCAGTCAACACACTTCAAGCTGAAGTACAGGGAAAAATAACTTAACCTGGACTTCTTCATGTACAGAAATTCCCTTTTGAGAAAGAAACATGAAGACACTTGAAGTGAAATGGAGGATGTTTAGTACCAACAATCTCTGTCTCCCAGAAAACAGAAACCTATTCTCTAGGACTACAGGATATCACCCTCAAATAAGAGGATGTGTTGCAGAAGAAATAAACAGCGAAATGGTTCAGCATGTGAACAGATTCACGTTCCACTGAGCATTAAAAACAGTCAGAACAGTAGTTGGTTTGTGGGAGGATGGAACTCAAACACTGAACTAGTGGGAGGTGGGTTTTTAGGGGCAGCCTCATTGTGGCACACTTGACATATAGCAAACCACATGGGTGGGAAAGCATTCATTTGGTAAGTTTTGGTATAGGTGCGTAACCATGGATCCATTGCCACAGTAAGGTAACAGGCCCATACATCATCCCCAAAGGTGTTTTATGTCCTGCTGCAGTCCCTTTCTCTCACCCTACTATTCTGCTGTGCTGGGCAACCACTAATCTGCTTCCTGTAAGCACAGGTGCTCTGCATTTCCTAGAGATTTGTGTGAATGCAATCATCAGAAAACACTCTTTGCCATGTAGTTTTTTTCATTTGCTTAAGTATGTAGAGGTCCATGCATGTGTCACTGGCTTATTCCTTATTTACATGGACGCAGAACTGCTTTTAAAACTCCATGTAGCTGTTGCCAGGCACTGATTGTTCTCTAATTGGGAACTGTTACAAATAAAGCTATGACTAGCCTTTGTATGCAAGTCTTTCCAAATGGTGCTCTGCTATCTGTTGTCTCAGGTGAGAAGAGCAGAGTGACTGGATCATACAGTGGCATATGCCTAATGTCTAAGAAACTGCCACAGTCTTCTAAGGAGGTCTACAGTGTTCCATTCTCAACAGTGGTATGGAGGAGTTCATGGTTGTTGTCTAGTTGTGCTTGTGTCTAGTTGACTCCCTCAAACCCTCATATAGTCATGGGGTAGCTTCTAGAGTTTGTGATTGATTATTTTTTTATTTTATTGAGAAACAAATAGCAATAAGATAGTTTTAAAGCTGATTAATAGGACAATTTCAATAGTTAATACCTTGTACATTGTTATCTTCTTAGTGGTTATCCATATTACAAGATACCGACAGGATATCCTGTCCAAACATTATTAGTACAAATTTTTCTTCTCATTGATTTAAGTGAAAGTAGGTGTTTATCTATCCTAACTATACTGTATATACAGATACAGAATGGACCTTCCTTTGTATCCCCTCTTTTTGTTTAGTCCTGTCAGAGATGGGTATTCCATTGGCATCTAAATATATTAATATGCTGAGCTGTGAAAGACTCAGGTCAACAACTTCTGCGGATAACCTACTACTATTATGGACTGCTGGACTGTGTTGGATTGTTTTGCTGAATTCACACACCTATTGTGATCGATTATTGTGGGTGCAGTTGCTGCATCTACTCGGGGAACAGTTGATTTGCATTACAATGTAAGAGGGAGAGAGGGGTTAGCTCCTGCCCCTGGCTGCTACCACTCCCTTTGCTCTCTGCTCTTTGCTGCAGCCATGAAAGATTGTTCTCTGCTATAGGCCCCTTTGCCTTGGAGCCAGCTGAGGATAGACTGAAACAACTGTGAGCTAAATAAACCTTTCCTTCCTTCATTTTGGGCATTGGGTATTTGTCCCAGCAATGAGAGAAAATTAACGAAGACAATGGGGCAAGTACTATTCTCCTGGTAATAGTATAGCAAGATGAATCGCTTTACTTGTATGTTTAAAAAATTCATGTTCACATACTTATTCTGGGTATCTGAATTTAAGCAATTGTTAAAATGTGTGAATGTCTTAATATACTGATGGCAAAGAAAAAAAAGTGGGGAACCACATCCTCAGCAATCCTTACAATGCTGTCTTTTTAATTTTATCTGTTCCAGTAGTAGGTAGTGTTATTCTTTGTGTGTTTCATTGCTTTTCCCTAATGACAAATCATGTTGAGCATCTTTGATGTACTTGTTTGCTGTCCATCTATTTATTTATACCTAGCAAATTGTTTAAATCTTTCACCCACCTAAACAAATTGGCTAGCTAACTTATTGGTGAGTTTTGAGAGTTCTTGATATATTCTGAATGCAAATCATTTACCAGATATTTCTTCCATACTTTTTCTCAATGTGTGGCTTATTTTTTTGTTCTCAACATTCTTTGTCAAACAGCAAAAGTACTAAGTTTTCATGAAGTTCAGTGTGTTAATTCTTTTTCCTTTTTTAGGGGGAGGGTCAAACTTTTGGTTTTATACCTAAGACATCTCTTTCTAACCCAATATTGCAAATATTCTGTATTTTCCTCCCAACATTTTGCAGTTCTTCTTGCCTCAGGACCGTTGCCAATGCATTCCATGATCTTGAATGCTGTGTCACAGCTCCTCTGACCCTGCCTTCTAATAACCTGTTGCCTTTCCTGACCGCATGTGGCTAAAGTATCCCACCGAGCCTTTCCATTCCATCCCAGTGTTGTATCTTTTAATAATTTACAGGGTTTCCATCTTCAGTTTATGTTTGTACCACACACATCACTTCCCTCTCAGAGACTGATTGCTCGCCATGGTCTCCTCAGCACTAGGAAGTCCATGGCTTGCAAAGAATACTGCTAATTTTTTTTTTTTGTCAGTATTAAATCTATCAATATTATATTTTAACAGAACCATATAGGGTGAAATAGTACAATTATAGTCCTCTTTTCTATAGATCACAGGGTTGTAGCTGGCATTTAGAACTACCTTCTTCCACTATCCATTCTGTATTCCCTTGGCCTTCAGCAAGCACCTCAGCAGGGCCTGGTTCTTTCCATAGTGGAATGACCCATACCTTTATTCCTGAAGGGTCTGGACCATTTGTTATTGTGCCTGATTAGATTGTTGTAGTTTCCCATTGACTTTAATAACAGGGCATAATAATACTAAGTAAGAGGCACCCTAAGGGATCTCCTATCCTCTATGTATATTCTTCCTTTCCTCCATTGTGGAATAGTAATCCAATTTCCCCTTAACAGTCTGGGTCAATCACTCCTGACAACACTGTGGTTCCCTTTTTAGCTTGTTTGCTGAGAGGCAATGAGGAGACCAAAGTGACCAGGGGGGCATCTTAGCTTCCAGTTCAATGATAGTATTGTTGTGCTTCCTGATATAAGCCTTCCCCCCTCTCCTGAAACTAGGACTGACAGGGAGCAAACAGTTTGCTTGTGGATCACTACGGGTAATTGCAAGTGGTACCATTCCTACTCCCAGCCCTTGGTTCCTGGACTCAGGAATCCTGGCTATGGGAGACACAGTACCATACAGAAGACACTGACTCAAGGCCTATATAGCCTCTTAAAGTACCTTACCCAGCCCTGCAAACTACTGCCAGCTATCTGGTCCTGCAAGTGTGTCATAAAAAGACCATTCCACCTTTCTATCAAACCAGCTGCTTCTGCACAGTAAGGAACATGATAAGACCAGTGAATTCCATGAGCATACACCCACTGCTTCACTTCTTTGACTGTAAAATGTGTTCCTTGGTCAGAGGCAATGCTATGTGGAGTTTCATGATGGTGGATAAGGCATTCTTTTTTTTTTTTTTTTTTTTGGTATTTAGTACAGGGTCTACAGGGTCTCATTACACAGATCTCATCTGTAGTAATCCTCCTGTTTTCAGCCTCCCAAGAGCTGGGATTACAAGCACACACCACCATGCCCAGTCTCAGTTGCTGACTCAGGGTGCCCCAGGGACAGGGCCAGCACCGGCTAAGGCATTCTTAAGTCCACAGATGGTAGTTTTGGCAGAAGCATGATGTACAGCGAAGGCAAATCCATATCCAGAATATGTGTCTGTCACTGAGGACAAAGCGCAGTCCCTTCCATGATGAAAATGGTCCAATATAAATCAACCTGTCACTAGGTTGCAGGCTGATCACCCTGGAGGATGATGCCTTATCAGGAACTCAGTATTGGTCTCTGCTGGCATACTGGGCATTGAGTAGGGGTTGTAGCCAGATCAGCCTTGGCGAGTGGGAGTCCATGTTGCTGAGCCCATGCATAACCTCCATCCCTGCCACCATGGCCACTCTGTTCATGGGCCCAGTGGACAATGACAAGGTGGCTCAAGAAGGAGGTTGGCCACTATCCACATATCGGGTCCTCTTATCCACTTGATTATTAAAGTCCTGTTCTGCTGATGTCAGCTTTTGGTGAGCATTTACATGGGTAACAAGCATTTTTACATCCTTTGCTCATATGGAAAGGTCTATCCACATACCTCTTCCCCAAATATCTTTGTCACTGCTTTTCCAATCATGCTCCTTCCAAGTTCCTGACCATCTGGCCAGACCGTTGGCTAAGACTCATGAGTCAGTATATAGTTGCACATCTGGCCATTTCTTCTTCCAGGAAAAATCTACTACCAAGTGCACTGCCCGAAGTTCTGCCCACTGTGATGATTTCCCTTCATCACTGACCTTTAATGACATCCCAGAAAGGGGCTGCAACACTGTAGTTGTCCACTTGTGGGTGGTGCTTGCATAGCGTGCAGAGCCATCCGTAAATGAGGCCTGTCTTTTCTTCCTCTGACAGGAAATATATACCATATTTCCTCTGATTATATGGTACATCCCACAATGCCATAGCTTCATGCTTCAGAATAATACAGATCTTGGTCCTCTTCATCCTCTGATGATTTAATTAGTTTACTAGTTGAACAATGTGAATGAATTAACTGGGAGCTTGAGGAAAGGAGACCGGTCTTTCCAAGTTCAGGAGAGGCCATGTGAGTGATCCTGTAAAACAAGACATGGCGAATGCCCGAAATATATACTTGTCAAGTTTAGCTTTAGGCGAAAAGAGTATCTGGGCGGACGTATAACCGCAGGGCTTCCCCAAGCAGTGCCCGAGAACCGGAAATACTGCTAATTGATCAAGCAATTGTATGGTAAAGCTTATGTCTTTCTCCAGTGAAGCAAAAGGTAGAAAAACTTACCTTAACACTTTCATCTCAATTCAGACTCTTGTTGAATGTTTCTCTGCTAATGGGCCTCTAAATTTTTATTTCTTTGAAAGAATAGTCCTACCCCTGCAGACTCCCAGCTGTGCTATTTTGGCTTGAACTTGGTATTTTCCTGTCAGATACAGGACTGAAGTTACTCATTAGCTTATGTCTTCCTTAGCAGTGCCCTTGTGTGGTCCTGAGCAGGTCAAGATTCCTGTGAACAGTTTCTATTAAAAAAATTAACTTCATTAGGGTATTAAGATTTATAGCTTTTCTTTTTTGGGCATTGGTAGTAGAACTCAGAATAAGAGGATGATAAGAACTCAGGATCTTCCACTTGACATTGACCTATATCCTTGGCCCTAGGATTTATAACTCTTTAACACTGGGTTTTTACTTAAAAATTTTAAGTGTTAATATATACTAATAATATTGAAAAGAAATTAAATTTCACTAATAATTGACTTAAGGTCCAAGCTATCCTGTTCTTCTCTGAGATTTAATCCCAGCTCATGGAAAACTTGTATACTGACATTTCTCATCTATGAGGAAGGGTAGGGGAATTGCACAGTGCTGGTCTTTCTAAGGAAGTGATGCGCATAATCTACAATCACCATGATTTAGAAGCAGATAGAAAACCTGCCCAAATGCAAAGCTTTGTCCAAGTCAACATGTTGGAGTCCCACTGGTTGGGCATACAGGACTGAGTGAAAGTGACCATGGTCATCCTGCAACCCAGAATTTCCTCAGTGTGTGCCACAGAAAGCTAAAAGTATATTCTCCAATAAAATGAGTTTGGTCCCCAAGTAATTCAGGAAGATTCTTGCTCAAATACATGCCTCTGCTGCAGTGGTCAGTGCTGACAATATGCTGTTGAATGTACCTTAGGACTCTCATGAAGGAAATTGGGGTATGCAGTGTGTCCCAGATTATTTGACAACTGTGTTTGTTGAATGTCTTCAAGCATGGAGCTCCTTCAGGACTGTGGGTATCACTGACTTGGGTTTAGAGGATCAGCAAAAAGATGATTCAAAGTGCTACTTTTTGCATTCTTTAAGTAAAGAACTAGACCTCAGAGCTGATTGTTTCTGATTGCTATCACAGCTTGGGCTGCTTTGTGAGACCTCCTCTTTGGCATATAGCAAAGGTTCACTGTTTGGCTCTCCAAATCTGGCCTACTGCCTGTTTTTACAAATAAAGTCTTGAGGGAGCACAGTGGTACCCATTGTTTATGCTGTTTTCCTTCCATGGCAGAGTTGAGTAGTTGGGTCAGAAACTATGTGACCCAAAAGCCAAATGTATTAACTGTTTCTTAAAAAAAAAAAAAAGTGTCCCAAACCCTGCTGTATCCATGACCTCCAAAGCCAAGGGTAGAGTGATCATGGCAAGAGAAAGCATAGGTATTGGGGGAATGGCTCAATCTCTTTGCTTGCACAGATTTTGGGAAACAAATAGCAATAAGACAGCATGGCCCCATGACATGAAGCTGTCATGAAGAAGGTGCAGAGAGTCACTAGGGCACAGGGAAGGCAGCACACTTTCCTGTTTCTTGCAGAGTTCCTTAAAGGCATTTTGTGTTTCTGGATGAGCGCTGCTATTATTTTGATCTCAGTAGTTTTATTATAGGTATTTCAGTAACTTCTGGATTTTCAATATTTATCAAAATTTTACCAGAAATTTGTCACAAAGAAATGTGCCTAAAAATATACTCTGCTCTTTGTACTGGAGAAAGATGTATACTAAATATAGAATTATTTATCATTGAAACATACTATAAACACTCAATATCTGTGATGCATGATAGAAAAATATCATAATTATTTAAATTTTTAAAAACTTACTACAAAAAGCATCCCCAAAATACTCCCTTTTGCCTCTGCCCCCAAGCCACTGCTGAGCGCGTGAGAAGTTTGGTGATTCTTCTGGCCCCTGATCCAGCCCAGCATGACCTGGTGAGTGTGTGGGAGAACTATCAGCTCCCTGGCATGGCACAACTCTGGTGAGCACCATCTGGAGCCCTGTCTCAAAACCTCTGAGCTAACGAGAATTTCTGAGACTCTCTTGCCTGATCCACCCCAGCACGTCCTGCCCTGCAACTCTCCGAATCCTCTGTCCCCAAGCCCGTCAAGTGAGTGAGAAGTTTTGTAACTCTTCCAGCCCCTGATCCAGCTGAGCACTGCCTGGTGAGGGTGTGGGAGAGCTTCTGCGCTCCCCACTGCTCCCTGGGCCAGGGACACAACAGAGGGGAACCACAGACTCACAGTTTTGCCAGAAGAGCTGCAGTAAAAAGGAACTGAACACAACAGCTAGATCTAGGCCAGACATAACTGGATAATCTCAAACTTAATAGATAGGCACTTGAATCTTACTACACACTAACGTCGTAACTGCACCAAAGCTTTACACCAAAGGTCAGTGGTCAGTGCTATACAAAATGACAAAGACAAGGAGCAAAATGCAATCTCAAGCCTTGAGTCCACCCATGATAGGTGCAGAGGACACTAGCTCAACTGAAATGAATGAATTAAGAGAGGAGGAAGCAAAGAAACAACAGCAGAAAGGTATAAAGGAACTCAGACCAGAATTAATGCCTGAAATAAAAAAAAAAAGAAATTTTTGAATACAAAGCATCTGAAGTAATGAATCAAATCCAGAAACATATGGGGGAAACCCAGTGCCCACACAGAACAAGTGCACAGAACACTATTCTAGCTGAAACATATGAATTAACTTGTGATGCAAGCAAAATAGAAAGGTAAAGTAGAACTCAAAGCAGAAATGATTTCTGAAATAAAAAAAGAAATCTTTGAAATCATAGCATCTGAAGTAGCGAATCAATTAAGGATATATATGGAGGAAACCCAAACTGGAAAAAACTCTGCAGTAAAACAATGAATAGCTACCTATAAAGAAGATGTTGGGCTTCCGCTGTCATGGCGCCACAGTGCTGGTCTGGAGCACGCTGAGAGACCGAACCTAGCTAAGCCACCTGTGACTTTTACTGGCTGTGTGCTGCATGGAAAGGACTTGGGGAGATGCCGGATCTGTGCAATGGTGATGAGCATTTTGGTTGTTTTGAAGATATGGCTATGACAGACTGTGCTACTCTAAACATGGGTGCATATCACTGTGGCATGTTTTCAGTTCTCTTGGAAAAATCAGCATGGTACTGGCAAAAAAAAAAAAAAAAAAATGGAACCAAGGATCAGTGAAACAGATTAGAAGATGCAGATATAACTACAAACACAATTAAGCACCTTTTTTTTTTTTTTTGACAAAATGCGAGCCATGTTCACTGGAAGAAACATAGCATCCTTAACAAATGGTGCTGGAAAAACTGGCTTTCAACATGCTGAAAACTAAAACCATGGGTCTATCACCATGCAGTAATCTGAAGTCGTAATGCATTAAAGAGCTAAACATTAAAACAAAAACACTAAATGTACTGGAGAAATAGGTGGAAATATTGAAGACCTTGGGGTAGGCAGAGAGTTCATGAACAAAAACCAAACTGCACAGGACATACTTCAAAGAATTAACAACTGGGATCTCATCTTACTGAGAAGTTTCTGCATGTTGAGGAAAAGATCACTAACAGAGTTAAGAGATAATCTACAATTTGGGAAAAAACTTTAACAATCACTCAGGCAAAAGACTTCTATCTAGAATATACAAAGAACGAAAAGAAGCTCCCAAAATTCAAAGACTCATTCCAAAATTAGGCATCTGAGGTGAATATAAACTTCTCAATTCAACCCAGGCCCACTGTGTGAGTGGGACCACCTGGGGCTCACCGGGTCCTGATTCGACCCAGATCCCAGGCCCTGCATATAGGCCTGGTGTGGAACCCTACAGCAGAACTCCCTGCAAAGAAGCTAGAGGCAAGACCCACCCAGCTGATACAGGAGCAGAACATCTTGCCAGAGGCGCACAAAGGATTCAACTCCAAGGGCTGCAGCAGGAAGAAGTGGAGCACAGCAACCAGACCCAAGCCACACCCACCTGGATGAGTTTCAACTTGATAGATCTGGACCTGGTGCTAAGATAAAAACTTGAAGTTCTATAGTGTGCCTGGGGAGAGTCACATGAAGAGAAAACTTTTTCTCAGGCTCTCACAGAGAGCATTCTGGTCAAGCATTGGCCGTGTCTCATCCACATGGATAACACAGACAAAGGATCTACAGAATAATGTACAGGACTACAAGATAAACCCTGAGAAGACTTCAATGACCACATAGGAAATATAAAGTTCATGTGTTGATATATAAGTTTTGATCTACCTAGGTCTTAACCATCCAGCAGAAAAGTATAAAAATATAAAAATGAAGTATACATCGTGAGCCCAT